>JAXIVD010000565.1:138999-140588 GCA_036785275.1 Cancer borealis | reverse complement strand
GAGAGACTCTCTTGACGCGGCGCAGATTATCTTGATTCTCTCTAATTGTTCTTGTGAGACTTGAAACCAACACGCAAAGAAGATGGACGCTTCGGTGTTGGCTTCCCTGCCAACGCTACGGCAGGAGGAGAGAGGAGGAGGAGGAGAGGAGGAGGAGATCATTACACACGCACATACACTCTCACACCCATTGAGCAAAATAGTCAAAGCAACAGTACTATATTTTTGGTTCTCCTTTTAACTTCTTTCTTCTTCAATACTTGCATCCTTCTCGTCTTTATTTACCTGTCAATTTTTTTTTTCCATTAGGATTCGTAGAAGTCTGCCAATTATCCACGTATTTTTTTTTCTCCACTAATTACCTGAAGTATTTACCTCATTACGCGGGAAGTCCTGGAAACATCCCTTTATCTTCCCTTCCTCCACGCCTCCACTTCCTTCATTAGTGCCCTTCACCTAACGCCCACTCATCACTCTTCTTCAACTCACTCCTTCTCTTCTCCTCTTATTTTAATCTGCTTTCCTTTCTCTCTCCTTCATTGTTGTTCCCTTCGTTATCTCCTTCACTACTCTCCTCCTTAACCTTACGTTTCCTTTCTAATCGTCCTTTCTCTCTGCCTCTCACTGTCTGTCATCATTGCCTTAGTGCCGCCCTTCACCGCCTCTTCAATGCCCCATCACTGCCTTAGTGCCGCCCTTCAACGCCCCTTCAATGCCCCATCACTGCCCCATCACTGCCCCATCATTGCCCCATTACTGCCCCATTACTGCCCCATCATTGCCCCATCACTGCCCCATCACTGCTCCATCACTTTCTTTCTTTTCTGTCCCTCATATGTTCATTCACCTCGACATTTATCACCAAAATATGTCTGACAAGCCGTCATTTTACATGTGACCGTTTAAATCGGTAGAAATATTTGAAATTTCAAATAGTCACTGGACCGAGAACGTTATTAACGGCTGCTGATTTTTTTTTTTTTTTTTACTGCGTTTGGAATTTCAAGACTATTAGCAGTGTTCTAGAAAATATATCGTTGAAATTGGAATCGTAATATCCAGCCTTAATCAGAACGAGGCGAAACCTCCATTATGACGCCCATTTCACTTTCAGTAATTGCATATTTAAGCGGTAATTATCATTAAAAGCAGCGGTACGGGAGGCCAGTCAAGTGAAATTTACCATTGTAGTTTTTCGTTGATGCGCAGATAGACGCAGGGATGGAGGCGGAGGAGGAGTAAGGTAGTCAAGTAGCACCTTGATATACAGCTGTGTGTGTGTGTGTGTGTGTGTGTGTGTGTGTGTGTGTGTGTGTGTGTGTGTGTGTGTGTGTGTGTGTGTGTGTGTGTGTGTGTGTCTGTGTCTGTGTCTGTGTCTGTGTCTGTGTCTGTGTCTGTGTCTGTGTCTGCGTCTGCGTCTGCGTCTGCGTCTGCGTCTGCGTCTGCGTGTGCGTGTGTGTGTGTCTCTGTGTGTGTGCGTGTGTGTGTGTGTGTGTGTGTGTGTAAGATAGGTAGATAGATAGATAAATATTTAGATAGATAGATTCACTGATTGATTGATTGAATGATTAGTTAACATATTCTAAGAG
>JAXIVD010000565.1:56499-133999 GCA_036785275.1 Cancer borealis | reverse complement strand
GTCGCCCAGATACGAACCCAAGAACGGTAACATCAGCATAACGACCACCATAACTCAACAAGGAAAATTATCTCAGAGCACAGATAACAAACTCAACTCTCTCTCTCTCTCTCT
This sequence comes from Cancer borealis, assembly GCA_036785275.1. NCBI lineage: Eukaryota > Metazoa > Arthropoda > Malacostraca > Decapoda > Cancridae > Cancer > Cancer borealis. Next base: position 133,885 of record JAXIVD010000565.1, on the reverse strand, counting down.
CTCTCTCTCTCTCTCTCTCTCTCTCTCTCTCTCTCTGTATGACTTTCCATTCTACGTCAATGTTACCATAATCTAATCTGACCTTTAATTGGATCTGCAGGTGTGGTTCGCGGTCATGGCGTCGACAGTGTTTGTGAGTGCATTGATCTGGGTCATTTCGAGGCTGTGGGGAGACAAGGGCCTCATGTACCCCGGCAAGAAGTCATGTAAAACGTACTCTTTCTCTCATTACCTCCTTGATATATCAGGGTGTCTGGTTCAGCAGGGTAAGTGGTAGTAAGTGGTAATAGGGAAGGTGGTAAGTGGTAGTAGGGAGCGTATGAAGTCGTAATAGGGAAGGTAGTAAGTGGTAATAGGGAAGGTAGTAAGTGGTAGTAGGGAAGGTAGTAAGTTGTAATAAGGAAGGTAGTAAGTGGTAGTAGGGAAGGTAGTAAGTGGTAGTAGGGAAGGTAGTAAGTGGTAGAAGGGAAGATAGTAAGTGGTAGAAGGGAAGGTAGTAAGTGGTAGTAGGGAAGGTAGTAAGTGGTAGAAGGGAAGGTAGTAAGTGGTAATAGGGAAGGTAGTAAGTGGTATCAGGGAAGCAGTAAGTGGTAGTAATATGAGATTATGAGAACTTTTTCACTAGACTCTAAATAACGTAAATTTTTAACTTACGTAATCTCACAATACACAATTACGCTAAAATATAATTACCTCCGCTATAATTAGAGGAGTCATTTACCAATGTTTACCTTTACCGTGTTCCTTAGCCAACAGACAGCCTCAGACTGCGCCCATCAGAATGTTAGCAGCTTGGTGGTGGGTGTTCTGCGTGGTGCTCGTGGCCTCGTACAGCAGTAAACTGATCTCCTCCCTCACTGTGCGCTTCACGGAACCTCCAGTCAAGTCACTCAAAGACCTGGTGGAGTCACGCAAGTTAATGTGGACTTACCTGGCTAACTCAGCGATGGAAGAAGTGTTCAAGGTAATGTGTGAACACGTGCCCCAAGGGAGGTGTTAATTTACAGTGGATGACATAGGAAGAGCAAATACCTGGAGGGTTGATGGTCAGGTTATAAAGGAACCATTATATATGGATAATATTTATGGAACTGTAAATGAGGAAAGAGTAGGATGATTTATTAAGTAGCTAACCAAATCATGCCAGAGGCAAATATGCCCTTGTAAGAGTGATCATTTGACTTAATTAGCCATGAATACGGTAAGTAGAAATGGGTAAGTGGTTTAAGATCTTTATTTAGTAAAAGTAAAATTTTTGACCTAATAAATAATCTGTCCATTGACTATTCCTTTGAAAATTCTCACAAAGCCTGAACCAGGAATCTAAGCTGGGATAATCCTTTACCCAGTGACATGCAAACTAGTTGTGACACTTCATCTAAAGAGTGTGAGAGCCTTGGAGAAATTAAAATTCCAAGAATGGTGGTGCAGCATGGCTTCCCTTCTGACTTGCATATGTCAAAGTGATGTTTCTACAAAGGCTTATGGAGCAATTATCTGACTTTCATATAATTGGTGAGTGATTTTCCTTCTGAATTCAGATAGTTTGAAGCCATGAGCTGTGGTTAGTTTTCAGCACCAGACACCCTGTTCGGCAAGGTGGGTCAGCTGCACAAGGACAACCCAGGCCTGCTGGTGTATAATTTTGATGAGGGCGTGGCTGCTGTGCGATCCAAGAAGTTTGCTTACTTTGAAGTGAGTTTGTATAGAAGTATTGATTATGTAGTATACTACTATTACTTTTTGACAGTGCATAATTATAGTAATGGAGATTAAAATGTTCCAGTTCTAGGTTCCAGAGCAGCAATGGTAGGTAAATGTTGTGTGTTAAGGCGGTGTTCATAGAAACTCATCTTGGTACAAAGTAAAACTAGAACCAACCTTAATGATAAACTAAATTGATTAAGGTTTATGTTAATTTTCTTGGTTCCTGATTATCCTAACAGTGTGTAGAGTTTATTTGAGAACTGAATGTGCTCTTTACTTTTTTTTTGAGCAAAGTCAACATCTACAGATCATAATGTACTAGGGATACTTATTTAATTATTTGATTTTATATAAGGAATAACTAAATGAAAGATATGTTCAAATCTCTCATTTAATTATGTTGCAAATACACAACGCAGGTACAAAACTACAAGTTGTATAGAGCACAGTGACATCGCTTGGTCTTTATTCACCTGTTCAATCGATCATCTTCCAATACAAAAGTTAGTTATTCCTTGTCTCATCCTATTCTTTCATAACACAATTTTGCTAAATAATACAAAATATTCTCCCAAAGTTTCACAGTATTTTTGTTTTTTACACATTCAAAAAAAACTCTTTATGCCAATCTGCTCTCATATATCATTCACACTTCTCCTCCTACATGTTATACAATTCTACATTTCAATATTATGCAATCTACTTTTCATTCTACATTTCTTGTGCACCCACATGCTATATACACTACATGAAATAATCAAAAACCCACACCCTTCGTTCAGATTGTACATGGTCATCTACCTTATACCTTCATCTACCTTCAGTTATAAGTACTACCATCCACCATCCTGGTATGAAATCATGACCTTTGTTTTATGCACAGTTACCAGCAAAGTCTTGGATTCTATGCTTTCTCTCCATCTTCTCTAAGCTAACAACACTGCAAAGATTTCCTCTTGAATGTTATAGTATGCTTAGTTACCATCTAATACATTAATAATACTGCTAAAGGAGGTGTAGTCATATAAGTTGCACAAAGCCTCCAAGCCACCTAGTTTGTCTCCTCAGGATAACTCGTGGCTGGAATTTGCGGTTGCGGATGACCTGGCATTGCATGGTGAGTGCCGCATGACTGTAGTGAGAGACCCCTTCTTCTACACACGCTTTGGCATCATCCTTCAAGATAGTTCTCCGTACAGGGATGCTTTCAGCTATGAGTAAGTGTGTGTTCATAGTCTACTGAGGGATGTTTTCAAGTTGATAATTATTGCAGGGAAGGATTTGAATTGAGAGGTTGATAGAGAACTGAAAGGAATGTAAGTGTAGAACAAGGAACATTTAGGTAAAGAAGATGTGTGGACCAGATTTTTGTTGTGAAAGTAATAGTCGAAAAGTATCTAAAGAAAGATAACAATCTGTCTGCTGCTTTGAAGGACCTTGGGAAGACATAGGATAGGGTTGATAGGAAAACCATGTGGGATGTGCGTAAGATCTATGGATATGCTTGAGTGAAGTAAGACATTTTATGGGAATGATAATGCATATGTATGAGTGGACGGAGAATTATGAGTTTTATAATTGGTGTTGGAGTGAGATTGGAGTGGATTGTAACTCACTCACTGGGAATTAAGAATGTTGAAAAATTATGTTTTTGAGGATAGTAAAAATGTTCAAAAAAAAAAGAAAATAATAATAATAATAAATAAATAAATAAATAAAAAAGGCTTCTGACAGCTTCTCCAAATTAAGCATTGACTCTGCAAATTGTTATCCCTCACCACCACCAGAAGGTTCTTTGGCTAACAAATGTAAATAATCTAACACTACTTTGATTAAATCTATAAATCCCAAATGGTGTTAACTGCTTTTATTCATTACAGAATACTTCAATTCATTCAGTCTGGCCTAATGGATGCATGGAAGAAAGAGTTTTGGCCACAAACATTCTGCACCGTCAATCCGTATGCCCAGCAAGCCTTACGACCCCTTAACCTGCAAGACCTGTTTGGCACTATGCTACTCATGCTCGGTGGGTCAGTCCTCGCCATATTGACCTTCGTAGGCGAGGTTGTTATAATCCGCTACCAACTCTGCATGTCTTAATTCTTGGATACCAATCTCATGTCGCAAATCTCTCATTAACATGTAACTTTCTTGTTTTATGAAACCCTCTATTCAAAGTTATACAATATTTTTCTTTTTTTTACATTAAAAGGGAATTGGCCAAAGGAAAACAAAATATATATATCTTTTCACTCCAGGAAGGAAAAAAAAGAGATCAAATCTAAAACCTATAAAATACAAAAATATACCAAATGTATGAACACTTTTGATGATGTATTTCACTACAGAAGTGATATATTTACACATAAATAAGGCTGAGGTTCCTGTTTTCTATACGTAAACTTGTAAGCATGAGCAAAGTTTGCCATAGCCATCATGTAGTTGAATTCTTCAGAGGGGTTCAAGCCTTCAGTTTGGTAACACTCTTCCTTCATGACGTCATAATATAAATTCAAGCACTGAGACAGAACTATATCAGACAGTTTTCTACATACTTTTTTATTCATCCTCAGGAGAATTGCAAAGTGTTTTATACCTTTTAACAGGATAAAGGAAGTACATGTGCCATCATCAATTGCTAGTAACGCAAAAGCTTTTACAAATCCTGGAGTTTGTGTAAAGCAGTTCCAACAGAAATGTGAAACGTCTTCCAAGTCATTGAAACAATTATCACAAACTACTTTCAAGATTGCTTTTGTTATTTCTATAACACTCGCAATTACTGTGACAGTGTCAGAAGAGAGCGAGGCATCTTCAGGAGTGACAGTATTAGGTGTTGGTGTATCGATTGTGAGTGGTTTTTCTGCCTTTGGGATTGGTAGAGGTATAATATGTGTGAAATTTGAGCTATTAAGATACACCTTTGCTTTGCGTTCGGTAACCACTCTCATCACATCAGTAGCAATAATCCTGACTCCAGGAATCACACCCAAAGCGTAGATTTTGGTATAATAATTTGTGGTGCAATTGTTGTACAGCCATATGTCACTGTTACTGTCATTTTCATCTCTAATCAATAAACTATATGTCATGCGTTTAGGAATACCAATATGGCTAGCTTTCCAAACATCAAATGGGAGATGACTTGCTTCCGATTCAAATTTTGGTTTCACAAATTTTTTGGAAATGACAGTACCAATTATGGTAATGAGTTCTGATTCATGACCTTTGCTTTTCACTTCCTTTACACTCACTTCACCCCACTTAATTGGCACAGACGACACTTTCATTACCTGGATCTCAGGAGGGAGAAAGAGGCACTTTTTACTTTCATCCTCAGAAATACACCTCAACCAATTAAATGTATTTGACTGTTTAAGAAGAGTTTCAGCATCTAGTTGAGATGATATTTTTAGCTCACACTGATCCCCAACTTCAAGAAGTGGATACAGGTTAGCATGCTTTCCAAAAAACTTCACAAACTTCTGCCAACTTTCCAATATCTCTCCCTCTCTTCCTATTTTCATAATAGTTGTCCTCCCAACAAAAAACTTATTGCTCAAAAATACGGGCAGTGAAAAATTACCTTTCATTTTATGGGGAACAACCAAAGCAGACTTTGATAAAAGTTGAAATCTATAAGAATATCTTTTAGAATTCTTTTCTTTTGAAAGTGAAAATCTTTCATCAGATTCTTGTAATACTATCAAATCTGAAACTCTTACTACTATGTAAAGTTTGTGAACAGCTTTAACATTCTTTTCATTTATATGAAATGTTTCCTTGACAATATGATAATCAAAAAGTGCCACTGTGGTTCCAAATTTGTTTAGAGACATACCTGCATTGCCAGTAATAACTAGATCCATCGTTACCTCATTCTGACATAACTGTAATATTCCTCCTTGGTCACCTTTTAGCTTCCCAACCAACACAGCCGGAGACTTTATGTCTGGACTCACACTACAACTCCAATAAGAGTCAGGAGAGACACTGTTTGGCTGGCTCAATCTACGACTGCTGCCACCTTCTTCTTCTTCTTGGTTTGAGACAGTCAAAAAATTACTTTGAGCTTCCTCATTAGCGATGTGTTTCAAAGATGTAAGTTTAAATGGAGGTACAAAGTCCTGCAAACAAAAACTAATATTAGTTTCTTGTTATGGAGGTTATATTTGTGTGATTCAATTACCTGTATATCTACCTATCTATATACATGACTTATATCCTCCTTAATTAAAGGAAGTTACCCGACACCCACTCACCCACCCACCCGTGTATCATTCCCTCACAATATTTGCCTCTACAAGTGACCACTTGTTACCTACACCTACAAGGTTCATGGGTGGGCAAGGCAATACTTCCTGTAGGGAGTTACTACTTGGTATGGGAAGGTGTCTGCATAGAGACACACTGGCTGATCACTGGGGTTGGTGTTGAATGTTGGCGAGGTGACACACCCCTCAGTGTACGCCCCAATGATTGATACATTCCACTCTTGTTCACTCCATCCATCCTCTCTCCGGTATCCCAACAACTTGTTTTCATTCCAATAGGGAGTGTTTCTCTCACACCCACCCCATCTTTGTGTATCTTCCTCATCATCTCCCTTCCTCCCATCCTCTCCTAATACAAGTACCTGGGATTGTGCATGTTGTTGATGGTGAAGAACACTATAATACCTGCATCTAAGTCCCTATAATTATAAGGAAGCAGTACTACCAAAGCTCACCTGCATTAGGCCACATTGATGGACAGGCTCAAGGAACTCCTGCAGGGGTGAGCGAGGTATCTTCACCATATTCTGTCTCTTGGCTTCACTCCGCAGCAGCTTCAGTAATATGTTCTCACCATCGTGGGTTGGGCTGAAAAAATAGTTCAATGATTTACTCTTTTTAATGAACGCTTGTATTGACAATGTTTAAGCCTCAATGTACTGGCTAAGATCTCTTCTGTTCTGTTGCAATTTGAGTTTAATCTTAATTGGTGTAGCATCTCCTATCTATGAACTTAATCTAATCACTTCCTTGACTTCCTCTAAATATTTATTTTTTCATCCTCATCATTTAGCTTTTTTAGTATCTCCTTTGTTCTTTTTTTCTTCTTTATCTTTCTTTATTTTCAAAGGTATAATCTTTCCTTTTCCTTTTCTGTGTGTGCATTTGTGTGTGTGTGTGTGTGCATACATTCAGGCATGCATGTGTGTGTGTGTGTGTGTGTGTGTGTGGCTGTGTGTGTGTGCGTGTGTGTGTGTGTGTGTGTGTGTGTGTGTGCGCACGCGTGCGTGCTTGCATGCATGTGTTTGCTTCTGTATACATCACTATTTTTTACAGTCTTGAATTTCTACCTGTACCTACTTTGAATAAGAAGCAGATGGTGAAATAGCAGGTGGCAGAACATTGAGCATGTCTTCATTGGTACTGAGTAACCAGGCGAGTCCACTGAAGTTGAAGTTAAGGCAATGAATAGCATCAGTTACCCAGGTAGTTTGTTCACTTGAGTCTGGCTTCAAAACGAATTTTCTGCTGTTGACAGAAGCAAAACTTTGATAAATCAACATTTTAAACTCTACAACTGTTATAATGAATATTTGTTCTATGACTAATATTTACCCAGTAAAATTAAACCGTATCTTTTTTCCAAAACATACATTTCCTCCTCATTTTCTCGAAAGCTATTAGAGATATTGGAAATATCATTGCAGCATCTGATAGATCTAATTAAACTCTACAACTGTCATTATGAATATTTGTTCTAAGACTAATAAATATGCAGTAAATTGAAACCATATCTCTTTTCCAAAACATGACTTTCTTCCTCATTTTCTCAAAAGCTATTAGAGATATTGGAAATAGCATTGCAGTAAGGATCATATATAGGAACACTGCAACATTAATTTTACTTAAAAGTGTTAACCGTGTGATATCATCCATAACAGACAATCATCATATTTACCTTTCATTTATAATGTAGCTTTGGCCACAACACACCAATGTAACTGTCTGGGCTTGTACGATGTAATGGCATTGCAGAATCCTGATGGTGTCTCCAACTGCCAGACACTTGTATGAATTAGTGTTACTTGCAGTATGTGATGATGCACAAGATGCTTCCAAGGGTAGATGGTCAGCAAACTTTTGACTTAATGTTGGAGATGGGTTTCCTTCATTCCAAAGCTCTCCCGCTAAGTCCTTGAGAAAGGTAATGTAGAGCTTCATGTTGTTACTTAATGCATAAATTCCAGCTTCTTCATCAATTACTTGAGCCACCTCAGCCTGAAAAGTATATTCTAAAATTTGAAAGTAGAAGGGATTTGAATGCACAAGTATATCTAAAGCATGTCAAAATTATTCACAATGAATTACCTAACCATCCAATTATCCATCATTCTATCTACCCTAAAAGCTCAAGAGTTGAATATGAAATGGCAAAGGTAAAGCATGGGACCTGTTGCAAATGTAACCCCTGCCCCTGCCCTGGGTACTCTGTAGTGCAGTTAAGGGAGGTGTACTTCTCTTCTCCTATGGTGGCCTAGAGGCTAAGTGAGAGAAGTGTATATGTATGTGTGTAAGTACCTTGTCTTGGCTATCCCCATTTAGATAGATAATAGCCTGGTATACAGATAGATAGATCAAAATATATATATTTTTTTTATCAATTTATAACTTTTTTCAACAAAGTAAAATTACACTACCTTGCATGAGAGTACTTTAGGTTTCATTTCCTTGAGGTGTCCTAACAGTGGCAATCCTTGTACACTTGCTTGCTCCTCAGACAGTGGGATCAAAGTGGAGTTGCATTTTGTGGTGAACACTTTCATAGACTCACTTCCCTGCAAACAGACATACATATACACATAGTAAAACGCATTGAATAATAGCTGAATCAGTGCATCTACTCGGACACTGACACCAGTTCCTATGAAATCCCTCAAGTAGGTGGCCATGATAGAAAAGTTTCTACTATAGTTCTTGTCTATACACACCACACTAGCAACACCATCCTCTCAGCATCCCATCCCTCCTCTCCCTCAGGTATCCTAACAATATCCTACATTTTATATATAATAGGATAAGTTGGAAACAAGGTGTGGTATCTAAGGACAGGCAAGAAACATGTATTGTGTCATTGTTTAATATCATGAAAGGAATATTCCAATGTAGATATATTCGTTTTCTATAGTGATTTTTTTTTAGATGAAAAAAGGACTATGTAAATCATAGAGGAATAAGCTTACTTACCACACCAGGAATACTATTGGGTTTAATATTGCCCAGGAGTTGGTGGTCTGTACAAGCATGACAACTTACCTTTTCTCTATTATTAATTGTTACATTTAGTTTTGAAAAGGAGCAATATCAGTGGGCAGGTATAGCCAGTGGCTGTTGGGGGCGGCTGGAACAGAAGAACTGGGTTTTTATTTTTCCTTTCATGCGGATGGTTTTGTTATTACTCTGAGGGGCGGACTATCTTTTTTTTCTGGAATGATTTTGGTATTGTTGTTTTTTCTTTGGAGTGATTTTTTTTTTTTGGAAAATTGTAAAATTTTAATTTGTTTCAAAAAGTCACATTTCTACAAGTATCTGCAAAGCCTAAGTATATTCACTAGAAAGAGCATCAAATTCAGCCCAGAAAAAAGATGTCCACATCTGCGAACTTCTAACTTCTATGGAATATTTACCACTTTTGGCCCTATTGCCATCCACAAAAATACAGTAAATGTTCTTTGAATAATTGTTGAGTTTGGAGGAGTTTATTGTACCTCAAAACAATACGTTCATACTTACTACATCTATATTCTGTGAGTCCAAGCATCCAATAGTATAGCATCGGTGTATTTTGATAATTTGACGCCATTCTTGCTCAACTTCCTTCACCATTATAGATTCAGTTCTTAATCCAGTATCCAGTTTGATAAAATATACCCAGCTATCCATCAGTCTGCAATAATACAAAAGTTAATAATATATACTTTATTTAGTCTTTGTGTAATACAGAAAAGAAACTTGCTTTGGATTGGGCTCTTACTTCTTTCTTAAGGAACACTGTATATATATATATATATATATATATATATATATATATATATATATATATATATATATATATATATATGTATATATATATATATATATATATATGTATATATATATATATATATATAATATATATATATATATATATATATATATATATATATATATATATATATATATATATATATATATATATATATATACACAAACACATACATGTAAAACTACACTACAACACATTATTAATTCAAGATATTCTCACATTGATTACACCTTAGGGGATGAGACAGGAAACTCAGTAGAAACTTGATTATCCTTAATATTGTTGATTATGATTTATGTTCGTAAAATGACCTTACCTGAACGAGTGACTGATGGCCGACACTCTTCCAGATATATCAGCCATGATGACGCACACACAAGGAAGGGAAGTCACCCAGGTAACATTCAATCCATTGCTTGTGTAACCTGAAGTTTAACAAAAATTAATAAAGAAAGATAGGATAAAGAAATGTAAGGATAGGGAGAGAGAAAAGAAGAAAGGAGAAAGATTGATTAATGTTCAGAAATTACTAAAGAAAGACACGATAGATATTATAGGATTAAAGGTGTGATTGTCATGTAATGTTCACTGTAGTTTTTCAAGTGTTATTGGATGGTAGGGCAGCGAGCTACAGGCCGAGCGTAGTGGTAACTATATGGATTAATTATACTTGAGGCACTGAATTTTGCTAGGGAGCAACAAAACTGAGTTGAGGATGGGGATGAGAGGTGGATCCTGACCAACATAAACCTGCTTATGGCACATTCTTCCGCCCACTACACATGTAACACCACTCATAGCTGTACACCAACAAATGGGTGGCGTGCCAGCAGATATGGGCTACCCACCTATGCAATCTTGTGACGTGAACTGTGACACAGCTACTCTGGGCTAGCCAACCAGGTAAGTAACAGGAACTACCACATGTACACCCCTGGGCCTTTTGTAGCTTCCTTATATTATTATATTCTTACTATCAAGTTAAAGTAGAAGGTAAAACATCGTCTATTCATTTGAAGTAGAAAGAGTAAAATAATGAACTTCATTAAAAGTAATTACAGTGAAAGACAATTCATTATTTACCTGTGTCTTCTTCTTCTTCTTGGGAATTTGATGGGGCCGTGCAGGCTGTGGTGCCACAGCCTCTAGTGCCCCAAAAGTGCAGGTTGCAGATGAATTAGTGGATCAGATCCTGTTGAGTTGACCTGTCCTTTGGAGGAAGGTCCTGGTGTGTTTGAGTACTTTGAAGGCCAGGCCAGGATCTTGAGAGCCACTTAAGATGTCTGTTATTGTTGGTCTGCGGATGTGGAGAGACGACAGTGAGTGAAGGAGTGCCATGCGGTGGGAGTGGTGACGAGGACAGTGAAGTAGGTGGTGTTCTGGGGTGTCTGGTTGTGTAGGGCACCAAGGGCAGTGGGGGTCATCAGTCATGCCCAGCTTGTGTAGGTGGGAGTTTAGGCGGCTGTGTCCAATTCTGAGTCTGGTGACGGCAGTGTCAAGGGCACGGCTGGGGGAGTAGGTCCACCAGTGGTGTCGTGTGTCTTGTCTAATGCGTCCAAGTGTGTGGTATCCTTTCTGTTTTGTTTTGTTTAAATTTTCCGCTGACAAGTTCGGTTCAGTCAAGTTCGGTTCAATCAAGTCCGGTTTAGTTAAGTTTTTTTTTTATAGTTGTGTTATATCAATAAGTCTTTTTTGTATGAGAGATCACTCCGGGTGTAATAAATTTATTTAAAACTCTCTCTCTCTCTCTCTCTCTCTCTCTCTCTCTCTCTCTCTCTCTCTCTCTCTCTCTCTCTCTCTCTCGTAAGCATTCACTCCCACCCACACATATGAAAAGAACATGGATGGACGCACACACTTGCAAATGTATTTACCTAATTATAAAAAAAAAAGTAGGGTACACACACATATACACACACACTTCGATCATGGTGCTAAAATTTTCCTTCTTTGATCATCAACCATAATCATCGTTGAACAAACAAATGATGTGGTGTACGTGTGCATGGTGTAAGTGTCTTTTAATGAATGGAATAATAACTGATGCCATCATGAGTCCAATTACGTAATGATCAAAACCGTGGATGAACACACACACACACACACACACACACACACACACACACACACACACACACACACCTTTGCAACATATACATTATTATTTAAAAATACAGTCAAACTTCCCCTCTTCACCTATTCTCCCCTCCTTTGTTTCCCCTTCTGTTTATCTCACCTAAACTTCATGTCTTTATTAGGGTGTAAGTTTCCAAGGCTACCATTAGGTCCTCAAGGTAGCCATGGAAGTATTGATCTAATGACACGTCATCAACTCCGATCATTACGGAGGATACACTAATATCATTTCAGTAGTTATAACTAATTGTGATGTAGGCTAACAATGTAATGATCACACTGGTGGCGGTAATATTGTGTAGAAATTGACCCTCCATTATTCTAAATGATCAACTTAAGGGGTAATAAATTACATTAACAAATCTCACTTTGGGTAATTAAATGATTAAGTTTATTATAAAGCAAGAAACTTTATGACGAAAATTTTAAATGAGTGTGAAGAGATTCAATTCAGTTATCAGTACAACTCTTTATGAACCGGATGCACCGGATTCCTATAATACACTAGTCCCTTTCTATGTTTTAGAGGATATTCGCGAGATAAACATATCACGCAATAGGATACAGTTGAACAGTCATGTGTCACTGTAGGAGAAGCTGTGATGAACCAAGGTCTTGATCCAGTGTACTACGTGTCTGAAGGGATGGAATAATTTTCCTACTTTATGACGCACGTTTGAATTTTTTAACATGCCCTTTTAATAAATTAGTACGCCTTTTTTAATATTACGACCAAATTACGTTTTTTATTCTCCGTATTATTCACTCATGTAAAATACTGCATTTTTTCTTTGAATATATAATGCTATAAATCGATTATCCATGATTGTCAAAATGTTCCGCCTTACTGATATATATATATTTTTTTTTTTAACAATTACGTGATAGAAACAGCCTACAGTACAAAAAATAATTAATGTCTGTATATTTGATCACAAGCTAATATGTTAGTAATCCCTAATACAATATTATCATATCCTTTAAGTGAATTTCAAGATTAGATTAATATAGCAATTTTGTTAGGTGTGCATTGAAAAGGCATGGTATGAAATTAAGATGTAATGGACACATGATGGGAAGAGAAGAGTTAATTAAGAATATATAGGAAAACAAATAATGAAAATGGAAATACTTTATAAGGGCGAAGAAAGAGAGGGAGATCGACCGAGGAAGAAAAATGAACTGTACTGTCTATCTGTACTGTACTACAGATAGCAATAAAATTCTAACGATATAGTTTATTTCCAACCATCATTATGACATCATCGAACAAACATTGAAATAAACAAACGTATGGGTCACTGAGTTGTAGGTGACTCAGAGTGATATGGCAGATGTGCGTGCGAGGAGAGGAAGAGGAAGAGGAAGAACTGAATACTGAATAGATGATGTGATGAAAAAAAAAACGCCAATAAATTATTAATAAATTACAAAACAGACCACAGCGTAGGAAGCTCATTAACTTACAATAAAAATAACAATACTTGAATATCATAAAATACTGAAAGTTTAACACCAACGCTATTAATAAATATTCTTACTACGCTTCTCTAATATATTTTTAAGGACATTTTCTCCTCTAGGTTAAGGACAGACGACCTAGTTTGGAGTGAAGGATCTGGAATTTGTATTGTGTTCTATGTAACCAATATGTGGCATTCTATGTAATATGTGGCAACTAGAGAGAAGTCCGGGGAACGTAAAGGCATTTCACTGTCGAATCGAGTCAGTGAGAGTCAGACACACATCCGTGCGTTCACGGATACTCACTGAGTCTTGTGGCCCCAGTCTACTTGTCCAGCCCTCATACACTCAAAATGGTTTATACAGTGAAAGACCAGGTAGTAATTTGCTGTCTTAGTTCTTGGTGTGGAGGTGTTTGGTGTGTGTGTGTGTGTGTGCTAGGTGTGGTGTGTTTGTGGAGGTGTGTGTTTAGCATGTGGTTATCTGATTATCTATTGTTTTCACTTTCTGTTGGTGTCAATATTAAGTCTCGTTATCGATGTTTTTTTTTTTTTACCATTCATTGAGATAGTATTGCAATACGGCGGTAGTTTTTATTGAAAGATTTACTCTATTATGAAACATGATATTCACGTATTTGGATAAAGAAAGAAAGAAAGGCAGTCACTTAATTCAGTATTGCATGACATTATATATATATATATATATATATATATATATATATATATATATATATATATATATATATATATATATATATATGTTTTTTTTTTTTTTTTTTTTTTTTTTTTTCTTTTTCTTTTTCTTCGAGATGTTAAAAGCCAATGAGTAGGAAGTTAGGAACATAAAATATCGAAGTGTGAATCAATATTTTTTTTCTATCACCGGCTAGGTATTCATTAACATTTATATTGATCTGCCATAAACTAGTACTTAGAAATAATACAATGGAAGCTTTCATACCACAGTTATCCAGTACATTAATCTCCTGAAATGGATTATTATTAAAGAAATAATGGATCGAGTTTCCACGCATGAATGAATGGATGATTATTAAGGAGATAATGACTAGTTTCCTGCCCTACCCTAACAACCTAAGTGAACAGTAGTCACACTATATACTGTAACAAATATTATACACAAAATTTGAGTAGTAATGGCTGCAAAGAGTGCATTTCATATATTTCCAGAATTCAATAAGACTGAGACACGCAAGGATGTATGTAAGCTTTTAAAATAGTGATGATATTGGTGTAGTAGTCCGTCACTAATGGAGATATATGTTTTAACTCTTAAATCTTTCCTTTCACATCCTCGCCACTAGATTATTAAGAAACCTCAAACAAGTGACAAGGTACTCACCAATCCTTCCAAATTTGGTGTTGATTGTGTGAAGTTTGGAGGTGAGGAAGTGATGCAACTTGTGGTGATGTAATGTGATGTTCATATCAACTTTACGGGTTTATTTCTTTCTTGATGTCCCAGCTTTGGTGATTACATCAGTTAAGATTCGTTTCTTGAACCACTCACTATTTTGGACAAAAATTCTTGTGATAGATTTTGATGTGTTTTGAATTAATTTGATGTTTGTTTGTCATCTTTAGGAGTGAAAGCACATCACCATCTTTCGTATATATGTGTGATATGATAATTATTGTTCATAGTTGTTGGAGGGATGGGGACAATAAGGCTTAAAGCTACATTTTTTTAAGTGTAACTATTCTAAAAGCCTTGGGTGGAATACATACATACATACATTATAAAATATTCTTAAACATACAGAAAAAATAAACATTTCAATGCATTTGTAAGTATCTTAGGGAGTTTGATGTTGTTTCTTATCAGATTGTTCCAATAGTAATGATAATATGTGTGTGTGTGTGTTTTTAGGATGACTTCAAGCAGCAGCTGAAAAATGCTGGCCACAAGCTTGTCATCACTGACTTCTACGCTACCTGGTGTGGGCCGTGCAAGATGATCGCTCCTAAGCTTCAGGTAAATAGTATTACAATGGCCTCAAAAACCTGATAGAAATTAATAACAGAATACTTCAGGGATAATATTTCCCTACCAAGTTTTGCCGATTGGTAATTGTATTGTTATCATTGAACTCAAGCATCCCTGTTAGTGAAATGAATGAAGATTTGTAACATCCTGTGATATTTAAAGAATGTGTTTTTAATTTCAGGAGATGAGTGAGCAGATGGATGACGTGGTGTTCCTGAAGGTGGATGTGGATGAGTGTGAGGACGTTGCAGTGGCCTACCAGGTGTCCTGCATGCCTACCTTCATCTTCTTTAAGGATGGAGAAAAGGTACGGCAGTAGACAGTACAATGTGTTCACTAATAGAGTAGTAGAGGAGTGGAACAAACTCAGCAAGCATGTGGTAAGTGCGGGGACACTAGGTAGGTTTAAGGAAAGGTTGGATATTTCAATGAATGAAGATAACAGATGGTAAGTGTTAGGTGTACAGGAACTGTCTTGTGTAGGTCAACTAGCCTTTTGCAGCCTCATTATTTTATTATGTTCTTATGTTATCATTATTCAGTCTTTGACAACAGTATCAGGAAATGTTTACTGATTATACACTTAACATCATGTTTGGTAAAATAAAATTATAAAAAACATAAACTAAAGACAAAATTATTGATCAATTAATAGCCTGACACTTAATATTCTGCTATAAAGTTTAAAGAATTATAGTTTGGATTCATAAACTTAATGCAATCAACTTTCCTTTGACTATAACTCTTTTACAACTTTTCTTCTCTCTACTTTGTATTTATTTTTTTCATAGATATATATATGTACATCATAATGATATAGATATTATATTAAAGTTAGAATGATATTGTGATCCAAATTAACTCTGTTTTTTCCCAGGTGGACAGCTTTTCAGGAGCAAGTGAAGATAAAATTCGTGACTACATCAATAGACTGAAGTAATTGAAGAAGAATGGGTTGATTTTCTTCATGAATATGTTTGTAATCTCCACTAAAGCAAATTCTGTTTTGATGGCAATACAATAGCAGATAAATATATAAAGACAATAGCTAGATGAGATTGGTTCGCCTTGTAATCTTAAAATCCACGTTATTTATGCAAGTGATGTTATTTTATTACATTAAGGAGGATATAACTTGTGCCTGCAACATTTTTCTATTTGATATACTATATTTGTTAACTTGAATTTATTGTTTGAACAGCTTACTAATGAATAAAGCAACTCAACATTTTTTTTGTATATGTACACCACACTAGAAAAAAAAACCAGTGGATGGTATTTGATGATTAATTGCAGTCTCGAAAGAACTTAGAATTTCCTCATTTGAATATTCTTGTATATTGTATTGCTAAAAAGATACTTGTGAGAGGAGTATAATTTATGGTTAGGGATGTTGTATAGTGAAGTGTAGACTACTGGGATACCTCTTTAGGAACTCATAAGGGGTTATCAAGGCAGAAAGGTCTCGTGCACCTTATAAGACTTTCATTCTTATACACTACAGTCATTTGAACTTCCCATCTCTTTGTTTTATCTTATACACCAACATCCCATTATCCTGTTTACTTGGACAGATATAAATGTTAAAATAAGTGTTGGTACCCCAATAGTGCCATATGACCTTTGTTGCCTGGCACATTTTCCCCCCCCACATTACAATTACAATAAGTGTTGGTGTAGATAATAGGTGGGTTTGGAAATACCATTATATATACAAGTAAAGAGCAAATGTATGCATATATATAGAATGTTAACTGTGATTGAAAGAATGACTGACAAAACAACCTTACTAACTTATGAAAAGGCTGTTTTAGTATACCAAGTGTTAGAAAACTTGAAAAATGTAATAAAAAAACAAGGCAGTCACCATGGCCCAGAGAACGAGTGGCCAAGGTCGATCAGTAAGTCTCCCAAATGATAAGTATAAGTAACACAAATTGAACTAAATTGAACTGCCCCCCCATGTCTATATTTTTCCTACTTTCTTCTTTACAGGGTCTGGCGACAAGCGGGATTTTTTTATACTTTTTTTTTTCCCTTAACCGGTACCCTTTTAATATATATAAACAAGATGAATAATCTTATGATCAAGTTCCAGCAAAATATGGAGAAATTATCCTTCACATGGATGCAAAGTGAGGTGAGTGTAATGATGTTGGTATAATTATCTGGTGTCATATATGAAGAAAAATTCAGGCAAAACGGTTTATTTCATATCACTCAAGCCACTTTCCATCCACTTGCTTGATAATTATTGGTCATAATTATCAGTACAAACATTATCTTAACTGAGTAACAGACACTGAGCTGCATCCATTTAAATAATTTCTATAATACCAAACAATATAATCACTAACCTTTGTGAGGCATATTAGAACAAGGGAAAAAAAATATATATATATATATATATATCAAACTCCGAGAACTAACAATATATTCAATGAACAGCTACGACCATGTGCTGGAAGTAATAACTAAAAGAGTCACCCCTACAATTTAAGTAATTAGTTATGCCATTGAGATGATTCACTATATACTGAAGAAAAAATTGATAAACATGTTTGTAATCGGGTACCCGTCCGTCCGTCCCTAGTATCAGCTGATCCGCCGATGTGAGGTGAAGATGGGTAAGCTGCAGCTAGTGCCTTGGTTTTCAAAGTGAGTTTATTATGGTTTATTTCCACTGTTAGCCTCATTAACAAAGACCGATTTCATTAAGATAACTAAATGATGATACCTGTAATGTTGCATATACATAATCTTGTTTTTTTCTATTATATCCATTTTAGTGAATATTTGTATGGCTCGGGTCGTATGTTATGTTATGTTCGTATGTTCTTATGTATGTACTAACCTTCCTTGTCTTATAGAGAAGCAATTGATAAACACATTACTATTTTTGTTATTACAGGATTGATATACTTTTTTTATATAAGCACAATGAGTGTGTGAAAGGATCTTACCTGGTCTTGTCATTAGCTAGGATAAGACCACGTGTTGGGAAGGTGTTGCCAGCCTAACATCCAAGGTAGTAAACAAAACAAACACCATAGGAACTAAACATTAGGAAACAAACACCCCAGACGTAGCCCCCCAGTTCAGTTTAAGCTGGGGTTGTGTCGTTGGGGGAATCCGGTTAGGTTAGGTTGGGGGTGTCTGTTTACGAAATAAAATGGCGTCTGCATCTACTTTTGGTCACAGAGAACATTTGATAGCCTCCATATTAATATAACATAACATAACAAAACCTTAACCTACATTGACAAATAACAGAACCTTCAAATCAAAATCAACTTTACTTTTCGAAGAGAAGGTCTCACAAACTAAGAATTTACGACGGAAATGTAATTAAGAAAATCTTCTCAAAATGCATCAGATAATGCAAAAATATAACCAAACACCTTAGAAACCAAATACTTTAAGGAAACTAACACCTTAGGAAGCAAACACCTTAGGAACCAAACACCTTAGGAACCAAACACCTTAGGAACCAAACACCTTAGGAAAGAAACACCTTAGGAACCAAACACTCTAGGAAACAAACACCTTAGAAACCAAACACCTTAGGAACCAAACACCTTAGGAAAGAAACACCTTAGGAACCAAACACTCTAGGAAACAAACACCTTAGAAACCAAACACCTTAGGAAACAAACACCTTAGGAACCAAACACCTTAGGAACCAAACACCTTAGGAAACAAACACCTTAGGAAACAAACACCTTAGGAACCAAACACCTTAGGAACCAAACACCTTAGGAACCAAACACCTTAGAAACCAAACAATAAGAAACAAGCACCTTAGGAAACAAACATTAGGAAACAATTATTACTGTCCTTAAACTATACTTCAAATTGTCGTGTTGTGTTTGTACCTGTGGCTACAGTATTTGTATAAATTTTACATTGATATTATATAATGTAATGGCTCATTGTTTTTCTTACTACAGAGAGGAGTGGATAGAGACTTACAAGGCAGCTTTTTCCAATGATATTTGTCGCTGGAAAGAGGCTAAGGACACTATGCTTATGTGGCAGGCGAGGTGAGTGCAGTAACCTTCTTTAAACTTCATTTAGATGTGTTTCTCTATCAATATAAGACATTAATTTGAGTGTGTATTCATATATGAGTATAGCGGGATTTTTTTATACTTAATTTTTTTCCCCTTAGCCGTTACCCTTTTAATGCAAAAAAAAATAATAATAAATAAATAAAAAGTTATGGTGGTACAGTATATCTTATTAGACTTTTACTCTGTTCAAGTTTAGCCCAAAATGTAAAGCTAAATGACAACTTACTCACTCTTGGCTGACAAGGCATTATTTAAAATCTGTATCTAAGTGAAGAAAGGTGTTGAATTAGCAGCTTGTTATAGATCATTTGAGAGCAATTCCATGAGTGTGACAAGCTAGATAGAAGCAGGAAAGATAATGATGATGACGATGCTGGAAAACAAGAATCATATTAACACACAACAGGAGTCACTAGAATGTAATTAACCAGATAAGTCACCATTACATTGTGGTGCCCGGGGGGGGGACGGGGGCGTTATTTTTTATTTATAGTTGTTTGTTGTTGTTAATAGTAGTTAATGGTCCCTGATGTTGGATATTTCCCTGAATATTAAGAAAAGAAAGCTGCCACCACCCCCAAAGGTTTAGTGAGAATTAGGGGATTCTCAGGGAATTTAATTTCTTCCTAAAGGGAAGTTAAAATATTCGAAAGAGAAAATAATTACTACCAGGGAAATATAGGCGACCAATGAAAAGAAAGGGGGAACTGATTTAACAATTTAGTTATTTGGTAGAGTGGACTGAGTTTCAATAAGGCACATGGATTCGTGGATTTGTTTCATATCCTTTTTCAAGAGTGTTGAGCACCTCCCTATTAACCTTACCACACCAAACGGAGGTTAGTATTAACACAGAATCATTTTCTCAGATTTTACTTGAGTTATTTATTTAATGTATACTTTGAATATCACAAGCTGATCACTGAGTCTTAGAAACACGGCTTAGTTATAGTATCAGACAATTTAATGGCTCATGGCAGAAAAACTTCACCTTCCTCAAAAAGAAAATAAATACAGAGTTGGCAATACATATCTCACCTCGAGATACCAAGCTCTTCACACATTATACATTATACCCTTGACTCCCTTCCCTGAAAAATATCACCTTAAAAATTTTATAATTTTGTAACTGGGCCTGAGAACAGTTAAAGAACCTTTTCTCAGGGGATTTCCGAAAGTAAGGTGATCTCAATGTTTCTGTGTATGCATACATAGTATAATTCTTCCTCACTAAGTAGGAATACGCGATTCCTATTCCTGAATACATGGGCTGGGTCTATCAGACCGTCTTACGTGACACATAGTTTCCTAAAGCTTAACTTGGAAATTTGGCAGTGGCTTTCTAGCCGTTCATTTAACTACAAAAACAAAAGAAAGTAAATGAGAAATTGGTGTAACTGTCGTGGAGGCATTCTTTCCCTGTGAACACAATCAATGTAGAACGACGAGTCAGTATAATTCACTTCCTTAACTCAGAAGTTAATACACAGTCACAATAACATAGAAATTACCGTGAACAATATATATTGTACACCATGAAATATTTTGTAGGGAATAGGGGACCATGCGGTTTTGAAACCACGTTGTCCTTCTTTAAGAGAAGGAAATTGATATTATCCACTTATAATAGATCTCAATAGGGGTTTACATGTATTGTCAGACTATTGGGGAAGATTATGGACTATATAATAATGGCGAGAGGCATTGAATTTCACAAATATTGAGGGATTTCGAGAGCGATGTCACTCACCTGTGAACACAATCAATGTAGAACGACGAGTGACGCTCTCTGGGAAAAAGGCGGGAGATGAGAAGGGGGAAGGGGGGGGTTTCGAGGATATTCCTCCTTTGATCTTATTATTAATTGATGATTGAGACGTGAAATAGTTATCAATTTATAGGAAATTAATTTTGACGCTAAATAAGTGACATTTAGATATCTATTGAACCTGATCTCTGGATTACTATATAAGGGAACATTTTTGTCTACGTGACTTTTAGCACGTCCCGGGCCCCGGGGCATGATTGCCTCACATGATGCAATATTACGTCATCCTTAACAAAGTTTTGTGGGAAGATAACTAAGTAGGTTAATTATATTAGACTATGGAGAGCATTTTGACAAGTTAATAACTATTAATAATGATTAGATTATGATATTAATTTCTTTCCATAGAAAAGTGTCTTGTGGGAGGGGTTGACTGCATAGGATTTGAAAGTTTGGAGAAACAATTCTAATATAAACCTTAATATAAACATATAGTATGAAAGTATGAATGATGTGAGTAAAAACATTTATATAATGCAGTATCCCCTTGGGAATACAGGATCTAAGGGCAGACTAAACATAACAAAAAAAAAGGTACATTCAGTAGGCCTATTTGAGATTAAATTGGAAGCATCACAACATTTTATTTTATTTCATTTTAATGTTGCTTATCTCCTTGCAGGGTTGAGAAATTACCAGCTGGTATTGACGTCACCTTACCTCTTCTTCATGCCAAGATAGTGGAGGCTGATCCAAGTGTTGATAATGCAGTCAAATCCATCTTCTTAGCCTCAGCACTTCAAAGGTGAGATAAACGATGGATTATGTTCAAATGTTTAATTTGAAAACACTTCTAAATATTGAATAAGAACAAATCTAATCAAGAAATATAACTCACTGTCAAGGATTAGGGAAAAAATTATCTTATCACCATGAGTCATAAATAGTGGAAAACCCAGCTAAGAAATAGAAGATAAGCATACATACTCACAAATTAATTCCTTACATTTATAAACACACATCACCACCACAGAATATAATGCCATCAATACATAAAATACATACGTTGGAATAAACAGTAACAAGATGCTGAAAGTAGAGTCTAATGCTAATCCTAATCCTTTAAAGAATAAACTATCAAACCGTTTATACTATTAACACTACAGACATTGCATAACTATCTATCACTATTACTAACTATCACTTGTTTTATGATGGGTTTAGGAAGGCTTAAAGGCATACAAACAGGCTTTTTACACCACATAAAGCCTGGGTTATGGACTTGCCTTATCCCTAATACAAAATCCAAATAATAATAATAATAATATATACTTTATTTAGTCTTTATGTAATACAGAAAATAAACTTGCTTTGGATTGGACTCTTAAGGAACATATACTTATAGATAATAATCATTACAAAAACTATTTCCAGGTTCGTGACTTCCATTGTTAAGCTGCCACAGTCCAAGTATTACAAGTCTCAGCCCATGCACTGCCTTGCCACTGAGATCGGGCTTCCAATGCACCTGGTGGACCTGCGTAATGAGATTGTGCACGGCTATGGAGGGTGGGGGGGCGGGGAGGCTGTGTTCAAGGCCTTGGAGGTGGCATACAAGTGGATTAAGGTGGGTGATAGCATACTTTGAAGGTATTTTAATGGATGCTTTTTAGGTGATGAAATTTTTTTTTTTTTTTTTTTTCTGGGTAATTTTTTGTAAGATTTTTATTTATTTATTTATTTATTACCTTTTTTTTTTTTTTTTTTTTTTTTTTTTTTAGTGTTGATAATGGAACTTGTTTTTCAATACATACACTGCTTGATGATGTATATTTATTTATTTTGTCATTTACTCTTCTTTCTCTCTCTTTTCAGGAACAATATTGGGATACTGAGTTTGAGAAGACACAGACAACCTCATCCATGGTGTCAGAATGTACACCTGAAGATTGGGAAGCTTTCATCCACCTTCTAAGAACGTACACACGCTTCACCAAAACTATTAAAAAGAAAATAAATGGAAGTACATTCAGTGAGGTAAGCATGGCCAGGATCAGAGAATCCTTTTGTAATGTTTTATATCAGATTACCTTAAGAAATGTTAACATATATACATAGAACAAATATTCATTATGACAGTTTTAGAGTTTAATTAGGTCTATCAGATGCTGCAATGATATTTCCAATATCTCTAATAGCTTCCGAGAAAATTAGAATGAAATCTATTTTTTGGAAAAAAAAGATACGGTTTAATTTTACTGCGTAATTATTATACATAGAACAAATATTCATTATGACAATTGTAGAGTTTAATTAGGTCTATCAGTAATTGCAATGATATTTCCAATATCTCTAATAGCTTCCGAGAAAATTAGAACGAAATCTATTTTTTGGAAAAAAGATACGGTTTAATTTTACTGCGTAATTATTATACCTAGAACAAATATTCATCATGAAAGTTGTAGAGTTTAATTAGGTCTATCAGATGCTGCAATGATATATCCAACATCTCTAATAGCATCCGAGAAAATTAGAACAAAATCTTTTTTTTAAAAAAAAGATACGGTTTAATTTTACTGCGTAATTATTATACATAGAACAAATATTCATTATGACAGTTGTAGAGTTTAATTAGGTCTATCAGATGCTGCAATGATATTTCCAATATCTCTAATAGCTTCTGAGATAATTAGAATGAAATCTATTTTTTGGAAAAAAGATACAGTTTAATTTTACTGCGTAATTATTATCTATAGAACAAATATTCATTATGACAGTTATAGAGTTTAATTAGGTCTATCAGATGCTGCAATGATATTTCCAATATCTCTAATAGCTTCCGAGAAAATTAGAACGAAATCTATTTTTTTGAAAAAATATACAGTTTAATTTTGCTGCGTAATTATTATACATAGAACAAATATTCATTATGACAGTTGTAGAGTTTAATTAGGTCTATCAGATGCTGCAATGATATTTCCAATATCTCTAATAGCTGCCGAGAAAATTAGAATGAAATCAATTTTTTCGAAAAAAGATACGGTTTAAATTTTACTGCGTAATTATTATACATAGAACAAATATTCATTATGACAATTGTAGAGTTTAATTAGGTCTATCAGAAATTCCAATGATATTTCCAATATCTCCAATAGCTTCCGAGAAAATTAGAACGAAATATATTTTTTGGAAAAAAAATATGGTTTAGTTTTACTGCGTAATTATTATACATAGAACAAATATTCATTATGAAAGTTTTAGAGTTTAATTAGGTCTATCAGATATTGCAATGATATTTCCAATATCTCTAATAGCTTTCGAAAAAATGAGGAGGAAATCTATGTTTTATAAAAAAAAATATGGTTCTATTTTACTGCGTAATTATTAGTCATAGAACAAATATTCAAAATTACAGTTGTAGAGTTTAATTAGGTCTATCAGATGCTGCAATGATATTTCCAATATCTCTAATAGCTTCCGAGAAAATTAGAACGAAATCAATTTTTTGGAAAAAAAAAAAATGGTTTAATTTTACTGCGTAATTATTATACATAAAACAGATATTCATTATGACAGTTGTAGAGTTTAATTAGTTCTATCAGATGCTGCAATGATATTTCCAATATCTCTAATAGCTTCCGAGAAAATTAGAACGAAATCAATTTTTTGGAAAAAATATACGGTTTAATTATACTGGGTAATTATAATACGTAGAACAAATATTCATTATGACAGTTGTAGAGTTTAATTAGGTCTATCAGATGCTGCAATGATATTTCCAATATCTCTAATAGCTTCCGAGAAAATTAGAATGAAATCTATTTTTTGGAAAAAAAGATACGGTTTAATTTTACTGCGTAATTATTATACATAGAACAAATATTCATTATGACAATTGTAGAGTTTAATTAGGTCTATCAGTAATTGCAATGATATTTCCAATATCTCTAATAGCTTCCGAGAAAATTAGAACGAAATCTATTTTTTGGAAAAAAGATACGGTTTAATTTTACTGCGTAATTATTATACCTAGAACAAATATTCATCATGAAAGTTGTAGAGTTTAATTAGGTCTATCAGATGCTGCAATGATATATCCAACATCTCTAATAGCATCCGAGAAAATTAGAACAAAATCTTTTAAAAAAAAAAAAGACACGGTTTAATTTTACTGCGTAATTATTATACATAGAACAAATATTCATTATGACAGTTGTAGAGTTTAATTAGGTCTATCAGATGCTGCAATGATATTTCCAATATCTCTAATAGCTTCTGAGATAATTAGAATGAAATCTATTTTTTGGAAAAAAGATACAGTTTAATTTTACTGCGTAATTATTATCTATAGAACAAATATTCATTATGACAGTTATAGAGTTTAATTAGGTCTATCAGATGTTGCAATGATATTTCCAATATCTCTAATAGCTTCCGAGAAAATTAGAACGAAATCTATTTTTTTGAAAAAATATACAGTTTAATTTTGCTGCGTAATTATTATACATAGAACAAATATTCATTATGACAGTTGTAGAGTTTAATTAGGTCTATCAGATGCTGCAATGATATTTCCAATATCTCTAATAGCTGCCGAGAAAATTAGAATGAAATCAATTTTTTCGAAAAAAGATACGGTTTAAATTTTACTGCGTAATTATTATACATAGAACAAATATTCATTATGACAATTGTAGAGTTTAATTAGGTCTATCAGAAATTCCAATGATATTTCCAATATCTCCAATAGCTTCCGAGAAAATTAGAACGAAATATATTTTTTGGAAAAAAAATATGGTTTAGTTTTACTGCGTAATTATTATACATAGAACAAATATTCATTATGAAAGTTTTAGAGTTTAATTAGGTCTATCAGATATTGCAATGATATTTCCAATATCTCTAATAGCTTTCGAAAAAATGAGGAGGAAATGTATGTTTTATAAAAAAAAATATGGTTCTATTTTACTGCGTAATTATTAGTCATAGAACAAATATTCAAAATTACAGTTGTAGAGTTTAATTAGGTCTATCAGATGCTGCAATGATATTTCCAATATCTCTAATAGCTTCCGAGAAAATTAGAACGAAATCAATTTTTTGGAAAAAAAAATTTTTTTTTTATTTTACTGCGTAATTATTATACATAAAACAGATATTCATTATGACAGTTGTAGAGTTTAATTAGGTCTATCAGATGCTGCAATTATATTTCCAATATCTCTAATAGCTTCTGAGAAAATTAGAACGAAATCTATTTTTTGGAAAAATGATGTGGTATAATTTGACTGCGTAATTATTATACATAGAACAAATATTCAAAATGACAATTGTAGAGTTTAATTAGGTCTATCAGATGCTGCAATGATATTTTCAATACCTCTAATAGCTTCCGAGAAAATTAGAACGAAATCAATTTTTTGAAAAAAGATATGGATTAATTTTACTGCTTAATTATTATACATAGAACAAAATATTCATTATGACAGTTGTAGAGTTTAATTAGTTCTATCAGATGCTGCAATGATATTTCCAATATCTCTAATAGCTTCCGAGAAAATTAGAACGAAATCAATTTTTTGGAAAAAATATACGGTTTAATTATACTGGGTAATTATAATACGTAGAACAAATATTCATTATGACAGTTGTAGAGTTTAATTAGGTCTATCAGATGCTGCAATGATATTTCCAATATCTCTAATAGCTTCCGAGAAAATTAGAATGAAATCTATTTTTTGGAAAAAAAGATACGGTTTAATTTTACTGCGTAATTATTATACATAGAACAAATATTCATTATGACAATTGTAGAGTTTAATTAGGTCTATCAGTAATTGCAATGATATTTCCAATATCTCTAATAGCTTCCGAGAAAATTAGAACGAAATCTATTTTTTGGAAAAAAGATACGGTTTAATTTTACTGCGTAATTATTATACCTAGAACAAATATTCATCATGAAAGTTGTAGAGTTTAATTAGGTCTATCAGATGCTGCAATGATATATCCAACATCTCTAATAGCATCCGAGAAAATTAGAACAAAATCTTTTTTTAAAAAAAAGATACGGTTTAATTTTACTGCGTAATTATTATACATAGAACAAATATTCATTATGACAGTTGTAGAGTTTAATTAGGTCTATCAGATGCTGCAATGATATTTCCAATATCTCTAATAGCTTCTGAGATAATTAGAATGAAATCTATTTTTTGGAAAAAAGATACAGTTTAATTTTACTGCGTAATTATTATCTATAGAACAAATATTCATTATGACAGTTATAGAGTTTAATTAGGTCTATCAGATGCTGCAATGATATTTCCAATATCTCTAATAGCTTCCGAGAAAATTAGAACGAAATCAATTTTTTGGAAAAAATATACGGTTTAATTATACTGGGTAATTATAATACGTAGAACAAATATTCATTATGACAGTTGTAGAGTTTAATTAGGTCTATCAGATGCTGCAATGATATTTCCAATATCTCTAATAGCTTCCGAGAAAATTAGAATGAAATCTATTTTTTGGAAAAAAAGATACGGTTTAATTTTACTGCGTAATTATTATACATAGAACAAATATTCATTATGACAATTGTAGAGTTTAATTAGGTCTATCAGATGCTGCAATGATATTTCCAATATCTCTAATAGCTTCCGAGAAAATTAGAACGAAATCAATTTTTTGGAAAAAATATACGGTTTAATTATACTGGGTAATTATAATACGTAGAACAAATATTCATTATGACAGTTGTAGAGTTTAATTAGGTCTATCAGATGCTGCAATGATATTTCCAATATCTCTAATAGCTGCCGAGAAAATTAGAATGAAATCAATTTTTTCGAAAAAAGATACGGTTTAAATTTTACTGCGTAATTATTATACATAGAACAAATATTCATTATGACAATTGTAGAGTTTAATTAGGTCTATCAGAAATTCCAATGATATTTCCAATATCTCCAATAGCTTCCGAGAAAATTAGAACGAAATATATTTTTTGGAAAAAAAATATGGTTTAGTTTTACTGCGTAATTATTATACATAGAACAAATATTCATTATGAAAGTTTTAGAGTTTAATTAGGTCTATCAGATATTGCAATGATATTTCCAATATCTCTAATAGCTTTCGAAAAAATGAGGAGGAAATGTATGTTTTATAAAAAAAAATATGGTTCTATTTTACTGCGTAATTATTAGTCATAGAACAAATATTCAAAATTATAGTTGTAGAGTTTAATTAGGTCTATCAGATGCTGCAATGATATTTCCAATATCTCTAATAGCTTCCGAGAAAATTAGAACGAAATCAATTTTTTGGAAAAAAAAAAAATGGTTTAATTTTACTGCGTAATTATTATACATAAAACAGATATTCATTATGACAGTTGTAGAGTTTAATTAGTTCTATCAGATGCTGCAATGATATTTCCAATATCTCTAATAGCTTCCGAGAAAATTAGAACGAAATCAATTTTTTGGAAAAAATATACGGTTTAATTATACTGGGTAATTATAATACGTAGAACAAATATTCATTATGACAGTTGTAGAGTTTAATTAGGTCTATCAGATGCTGCAATGATATTTCCAATATCTCTAATAGCTTCCGAGAAAATTAGAATGAAATCTATTTTTTGGAAAAAAAGATACGGTTTAATTTTACTGCGTAATTATTATACATAGAACAAATATTCATTATGACAATTGTAGAGTTTAATTAGGTCTATCAGTAATTGCAATGATATTTCCAATATCTCTAATAGCTTCCGAGAAAATTAGAACGAAATCTATTTTTTGGAAAAAAGATACGGTTTAATTTTACTGCGTAATTATTATACCTAGAACAAATATTCATCATGAAAGTTGTAGAGTTTAATTAGGTCTATCAGATGCTGCAATGATATATCCAACATCTCTAATAGCATCCGAGAAAATTAGAACAAAATCTTTAAAAAAAAAAAAAGATACGGTTTAATTTTACTGCGTAATTATTATACATAGAACAAATATTCATTATGACAGTTGTAGAGTTTAATTAGGTCTATCAGATGCTGCAATGATATTTCCAATATCTCTAATAGCTTCTGAGATAATTAGAATGAAATCTATTTTTTGGAAAAAAGATACAGTTTAATTTTACTGCGTAATTATTATCTATAGAACAAATATTCATTATGACAGTTATAGAGTTTAATTAGGTCTATCAGATGCTGCAATGATATTTCCAATATCTCTAATAGCTTCCGAGAAAATTAGAACGAAATCTATTTTTTTGAAAAAATATACAGTTTAATTTTGCTGCGTAATTATTATACATAGAACAAATATTCATTATGACAGTTGTAGAGTTTAATTAGGTCTATCAGATGCTGCAATGATATTTCCAATATCTCTAATAGCTGCCGAGAAAATTAGAATGAAATCAATTTTTTCGAAAAAAGATACGGTTTAAATTTTACTGCGTAATTATTATACATAGAACAAATATTCATTATGACAATTGTAGAGTTTAATTAGGTCTATCAGAAATTCCAATGATATTTCCAATATCTCCAATAGCTTCCGAGAAAATTAGAACGAAATATATTTTTTGGAAAAAAAATATGGTTTAGTTTTACTGCGTAATTATTATACATAGAACAAATATTCATTATGAAAGTTTTAGAGTTTAATTAGGTCTATCAGATATTGCAATGATATTTCCAATATCTCTAATAGCTTTCGAAAAAATGAGGAGGAAATGTATGTTTTATAAAAAAAAATATGGTTCTATTTTACTGCGTAATTATTAGTCATAGAACAAATATTCAAAATTACAGTTGTAGAGTTTAATTAGGTCTATCAGATGCTGCAATGATATTTCCAATATCTCTAATAGCTTCCGAGAAAATTAGAACGAAATAAATTTTTTGGAAAAAAAAAAAATGGTTTAATTTTACTGCGTAATTATTATACATAAAACAGATATTCATTATGACGGTTGTAGAGTTTAATTAGGTCTATCAGATGCTGCAATTATATTTCCAATATCTCTAATAGCTTCTGAGAAAATTAGAACGAAATCTATTTTTTGGAAAAATGATGTGGTATAATTTGACTGCGTAATTATTATACATAGAACAAATATTCAAAATGACAATTGTAGAGTTTAATTAGGTCTATCAGATGCTGCAATGATATTTTCAATACCTCTAATAGCTTCCGAGAAAATTAGAACGAAATCAATTTTTTGAAAAAAGATATGGATTAATTTTACTGCTTAATTATTATACATAGAACAAAATATTCATTATGACAGTTGTAGAGTTTAATTAGTTCTATCAGATGCTGCAATGATATTTCCAATATCTCTAATAGCTTCCGAGAAAATTAGAACGAAATCAATTTTTTGGAAAAAATATACGGTTTAATTATACTGGGTAATTATAATACGTAGAACAAATATTCATTATGACAGTTGTAGAGTTTAATTAGGTCTATCTGATGCTGCAATGATATTTCCAATATCTCTAATAGCTTCCGAGAAAATTAGAATGAAATCTATTTTTTGGAAAAAAAGATACGGTTTAATTTTACTGCGTAATTATTATACATAGAACAAATATTCATTATGACAATTGTAGAGTTTAATTAGGTCTATCAGTAATTGCAATGATATTTCCAATATCTCTAATAGCTTCCGAGAAAATTAGAACGAAATCTATTTTTTGGAAAAAAGATACGGTTTAATTTTACTGCGTAATTATTATACCTAGAACAAATATTCATCATGAAAGTTGTAGAGTTTAATTAGGTCTATCAGATGCTGCAATGATATATCCAACATCTCTAATAGCATCCGAGAAAATTAGAACAAAATCTTTTTTAAAAAAAAAGATACGGTTTAATTTTACTGCGTAATTATTATACATAGAACAAATATTCATTATGACAGTTGTAGAGTTTAATTAGGTCTATCAGATGCTGCAATGATATTTCCAATATCTCTAATAGCTTCTGAGATAATTAGAATGAAATCTATTTTTTGGAAAAAAGATACAGTTTAATTTTACTGCGTAATTATTATCTATAGAACAAATATTCATTATGACAGTTATAGAGTTTAATTAGGTCTATCAGATGCTGCAATGATATTTCCAATATCTCTAATAGCTTCCGAGAAAATTAGAACGAAATCTATTTTTTTGAAAAAATATACAGTTTAATTTTGCTGCGTAATTATTATACATAGAACAAATATTCATTATGACAGTTGTAGAGTTTAATTAGGTCTATCAGATGCTGCAATGATATTTCCAATATCTCTAATAGCTGCCGAGAAAATTAGAATGAAATCAATTTTTTCGAAAAAAGATACGGTTTAAATTTTACTGCGTAATTATTATACATAGAACAAATATTCATTATGACAATTGTAGAGTTTAATTAGGTCTATCAGAAATTCCAATGATATTTCCAATATCTCCAATAGCTTCCGAGAAAATTAGAACGAAATATATTTTTTGGAAAAAAAATATGGTTTAGTTTTACTGCGTAATTATTATACATAGAACAAATATTCATTATGAAAGTTTTAGAGTTTAATTAGGTCTATCAGATATTGCAATGATATTTCCAATATCTCTAATAGCTTTCGAAAAAATGAGGAGGAAATGTATGTTTTATAAAAAAAAATATGGTTCTATTTTACTGCGTAATTATTAGTCATAGAACAAATATTCAAAATTACAGTTGTAGAGTTTAATTAGGTCTATCAGATGCTGCAATGATATTTCCAATATCTCTAATAGCTTCCGAGAAAATTTGAACGAAATCAATTTTTTGGAAAAAAAAAAATGGTTTAATTTTACTGCGTAATTATTATACATAAAACAGATATTCATTATGACAGTTGTAGAGTTTAATTAGGTCTATCAGATGCTGCAATTATATTTCCAATATCTCTAATAGCTTCTGAGAAAATTAGAACGAAATCTATTTTTTGGAAAAATGATGTGGTATAATTTGACTGCGTAATTATTATACATAGAACAAATATTCAAAATGGCAATTGTAGAGTTTAATTAGGTCTATCAGATGCTGCAATGATATTTTCAATACCTCTAATAGCTTCCGAGAAAATTAGAACGAAATCAATTTTTTGAAAAAAGATATGGATTAATTTTACTGCTTAATTATTATACATAGAACAAAATATTCATTATGACAGTTGTAGAGTTTAATTAGTTCTATCAGATGCTGCAATGATATTTCCAATATCTCTAATAGCTTCCGAGAAAATTAGAACGAAATCAATTTTTTGGAAAAAATATACGGTTTAATTATACTGGGTAATTATAATACGTAGAACAAATATTCATTATGACAGTTGTAGAGTTTAATTAGGTCTATCAGATGCTGCAATGATATTTCCAATATCTCTAATAGCTTCCGAGAAAATTAGAATGAAATCTATTTTTTGGAAAAAAAGATACGGTTTAATTTTACTGCGTAATTATTATACATAGAACAAATATTCATTATGACAATTGTAGAGTTTAATTAGGTCTATCAGTAATTGCAATGATATTTCCAATATCTCTAATAGCTTCCGAGAAAATTAGAACGAAATCTATTTTTTGGAAAAAAGATACGGTTTAATTTTACTGCGTAATTATTATACCTAGAACAAATATTCATCATGAAAGTTGTAGAGTTTAATTAGGTCTATCAGATGCTGCAATGATATATCCAACATCTCTAATAGCATCCGAGAAAATTAGAACAAAATCTTTTTTTAAAAAAAAGATACGGTTTAATTTTACTGCGTAATTATTATACATAGAACAAATATTCATTATGACAGTTGTAGAGTTTAATTAGGTCTATCAGATGCTGCAATGATATTTCCAATATCTCTAATAGCTTCTGAGATAATTAGAATGAAATCTATTTTTTGGAAAAAAGATACAGTTTAATTTTACTGCGTAATTATTATCTATAGAACAAATATTCATTATGACAGTTATAGAGTTTAATTAGGTCTATCAGATGCTGCAATGATATTTCCAATATCTCTAATAGCTTCCGAGAAAATTAGAACGAAATCTATTATTTTGAAAAAATATACAGTTTAATTTTGCTGCGTAATTATTATACATAGAACAAATATTCATTATGACAGTTGTAGAGTTTAATTAGGTCTATCAGATGCTGCAATGATATTTCCAATATCTCTAATAGCTGCCGAGAAAATTAGAATGAAATCAATTTTTTCGAAAAAAGATACGGTTTAAATTTTACTGCGTAATTATTATACATAGAACAAATATTCATTATGACAATTGTAGAGTTTAATTAGGTCTATCAGAAATTCCAATGATATTTCCAATATCTCCAATAGCTTCCGAGAAAATTAGAACGAAATATATTTTTTGGAAAAAAAATATGGTTTAGTTTTACTGCGTAATTATTATACATAGAACAAATATTCATTATGAAAGTTTTAGAGTTTAATTAGGTCTATCAGATATTGCAATGATATTTCCAATATCTCTAATAGCTTTCGAAAAAATGAGGAGGAAATGTATGTTTTATAAAAAAAAATATGGTTCTATTTTACTGCGTAATTATTAGTCATAGAACAAATATTCAAAATTACAGTTGTAGAGTTTAATTAGGTCTATCAGATGCTGCAATGATATTTCCAATATCTCTAATAGCTTCCGAGAAAATTAGAACGAAATAAATTTTTTGGAAAAAAAAAAAAATGGTTTAATTTTACTGCGTAATTATTATACATAAAACAGATATTCATTATGACAGTTGTAGAGTTTAATTAGGTCTATCAGATGCTGCAATTATATTTCCAATATCTCTAATAGCTTCTGAGAAAATTAGAACGAAATCTATTTTTTGGAAAAATGATGTGGTATAATTTGACTGCGTAATTATTATACATAGAACAAATATTCAAAATGACAATTGTAGAGTTTAATTAGGTCTATCAGATGCTGCAATGATATTTTTAATACCTCTAATAGCTTCCGAGAAAATTAGAACGAAATCAATTTTTTGAAAAAAGATATGGATTAATTTTACTGCTTAATTATTATACATAGAACAAAATATTCATTATGACAGTTGTAGAGTTTAATTAGTTCTATCAGATGCTGCAATGATATTTCCAATATCTCTAATAGCTTCCGAGAAAATTAGAACGAAATCAATTTTTTGGAAAAAATATACGGTTTAATTATACTGGGTAATTATAATACGTAGAACAAATATTCATTATGACAGTTGTAGAGTTTAATTAGGTCTATCAGATGCTGCAATGATATTTCCAATATCTCTAATAGCTTCCGAGAAAATTAGAATGAAATCTATTTTTTGGAAAAAAAGATACGGTTTAATTTTACTGCGTAATTATTATACATAGAACAAATATTCATTATGACAATTGTAGAGTTTAATTAGGTCTATCAGTAATTGCAATGATATTTCCAATATCTCTAATAGCTTCCGAGAAAATTAGAACGAAATCTATTTTTTGGAAAAAAGATACGGTTTAATTTTACTGCGTAATTATTATACCTAGAACAAATATTCATCATGAAAGTTGTAGAGTTTAATTAGGTCTATCAGATGCTGCAATGATATATCCAACATCTCTAATAGCATCCGAGAAAATTAGAACAAAATCTTTTTTTTTTTAAAAGATACGGTTTAATTTTACTGCGTAATTATTATACATAGAACAAATATTAATTATGACAGTTGTAGAGTTTAATTAGGTCTATCAGATGCTGCAATGATATTTCCAATATCTCTAATAGCTTCTGAGATAATTAGAATGAAATCTATTTTTTGGAAAAAAGATACAGTTTAATTTTACTGCGTAATTATTATCTATAGAACAAATATTCATTATGACAGTTATAGAGTTTAATTAGGTCTATCAGATGCTGCAATGATATTTCCAATATCTCTAATAGCTTCCGAGAAAATTAGAACGAAATCTATTTTTTTGAAAAAATATACAGTTTAATTTTGCTGCGTAATTATTATACATAGAATAAATATTCATTATGACAGTTGTAGAGTTTAATTAGGTCTATCAGATGCTGCAATGATATTTCCAATATCTCTAATAGCTGCCGAGAAAATTAGAATGAAATCAATTTTTTCGAAAAAAGATACGGTTTAAATTTTACTGCGTAATTATTATACATAGAACAAATATTCATTATGACAATTGTAGAGTTTAATTAGGTCTATCAGAAATTCCAATGATATTTCCAATATCTCCAATAGCTTCCGAGAAAATTAGAACGAAATATATTTTTTGGAAAAAAAAAATGGTTTAGTTTTACTGCGTAATTATTATACATAGAACAAATATTCATTATGAAAGTTTTAGAGTTTAATTAGGTCTATCAGATATTGCAATGATATTTCCAATATCTCTAATAGCTTTCGAAAAAATGAGGAGGAAATGTATGTTTTATAAAAAAAAATATGGTTCTATTTTACTGCGTAATTATTAGTCATAGAACAAATATTCAAAATTACAGTTGTAGAGTTTAATTAGGTCTATCAGATGCTGCAATGATATTTCCAATATCTCTAATAGCTTCCGAGAAAATTAGAACGAAATCAATTTTTTGGAAAAAAAAAAAATGGTTTAATTTTACTGCGTAATTATTATACATAAAACAGATATTCATTATGACAGTTGTAGAGTTTAATTAGGTCTATCAGATGCTGCAATTATATTTCCAATATCTCTAATAGCTTCTGAGAAAATTAGAACGAAATCTATTTTTTGGAAAAATTATGTGGTATAATTTGACTGCGTAATTATTATACATAGAACAAATATTCAAAATGACAATTGTAGAGTTTAATTAGGTCTATCAGATGCTGCAATGATATTTTCAATACCTCTAATAGCTTCCGAGAAAATTAGAACGAAATCAATTTTTTGAAAAAAGATATGGATTAATTTTACTGCTTAATTATTATACATAGAACAAAATATTCATTATGACAGTTGTAGAGTTTAATTAGTTCTATCAGATGCTGCAATGATATTTCCAATATCTCTAATAGCTTCCGAGAAAATTAGAACGAAATCAATTTTTTGGAAAAAATATACGGTTTAATTATACTGGGTAATTATAATACGTAGAACAAATATTCATTATGACAGTTGTAGAGTTTAATTAGGTCTATCAGATGCTGCAATGATATTTCCAATATCTCTAATAGCTTCCGAGAAAATTAGAATGAAATCTATTTTTTGGAAAAAAAGATACGGTTTAATTTTACTGCGTAATTATTATACATAGAACAAATATTCATCATGACAATTGTAGAGTTTAATTAGGTCTATCAGTAATTGCAATGATATTTCCAATATCTCTAATAGCTTCCGAGAAAATTAGAACGAAATCTATTTTTTGGAAAAAAGATACGGTTTAATTTTACTGCGTAATTATTATACCTAGAACAAATATTCATCATGAAAGTTGTAGAGTTTAATTAGGTCTATCAGATGCTGCAATGATATATCCAACATCTCTAATAGCATCCGAGAAAATTAGAACAAAATCTTTTTTAAAAAAAAAGATACGGTTTAATTTTACTGCGTAATTGTTATACATAGAACAAATATTCATTATGACAGTTGTAGAGTTTAATTAGGTCTATCAGATGCTGCAATGATATTTCCAATATCTCTAATAGCTTCTGAGATAATTAGAATGAAATCTATTTTTTGGAAAAAAGATACAGTTTAATTTTACTGCGTAATTATTATCTATAGAACAAATATTCATTATGACAGTTATAGAGTTTAATTAGGTCTATCAGATGCTGCAATGATATTTCCAATATCTCTAATAGCTTCCGAGAAAATTAGAACGAAATCTATTTTTTTGAAAAAATATACAGTTTAATTTTGCTGCGTAATTATTATACATAGAACAAATATTCATTATGACAGTTGTAGAGTTTAATTAGGTCTATCAGATGCTGCAATGATATTTCCAATATCTCTAATAGCTGCCGAGAAAATTAGAATGAAATCAATTTTTTCGAAAAAAGATACGGTTTAAATTTTACTGCGTAATTATTATACATAGAACAAATATTCATTATGACAATTGTAGAGTTTAATTAGGTCTATCAGAAATTCCAATGATATTTCCAATATCTCCAATAGCTTCCGAGAAAATTAGAACGAAATATATTTTTTGGAAAAAAAATATGGTTTAGTTTTACTGCGTAATTATTATACATAGAACAAATATTCATTATGAAAGTTTTAGAGTTTAATTAGGTCTATCAGATATTGCAATGATATTTCCAATATCTCTAATAGCTTTCGAAAAAATGAGGAGGAAATGTATGTTTTATAAAAAAAATATGGTTCTATTTTACTGCGTAATTATTAGTCATAGAACAAATATTCAAAATTACAGTTGTAGAGTTTAATTAGGTCTATCAGATGCTGCAATGATATTTCCAATATCTCTAATAGCTTCCGAGAAAATTAGAACGAAATCAATTTTTTGGAAAAAAAAAAAATGGTTTAATTTTACTGCGTAATTATTATACATAAAACAGATATTCATTATGACAGTTGTAGAGTTTAATTAGGTCTATCAGATGCTGCAATTATATTTCCAATATCTCTAATAGCTTCTGAGAAAATTAGAACGAAATCTATTTTTTGGAAAAATGATGTGGTATAATTTGACTGCGTAATTATTATACATAGAACAAATATTCAAAATGACAATTGTAGAGTTTAATTAGGTCTATCAGATGCTGCAATGATATTTTCAATACCTCTAATAGCTTCCGAGAAAATTAGAACGAAATCAATTTTTTGAAAAAAGATATGGATTAATTTTACTGCTTAATTATTATACATAGAACAAAATATTCATTATGACAGTTGTAGAGTTTAATTAGTTCTATCAGATGCTGCAATGATATTTCCAATATCTCTAATAGCTTCCGAGAAAATTAGAACGAAATCAATTTTTTGGAAAAAATATACGGTTTAATTATACTGGGTAATTATAATACGTAGAACAAATATTCATTATGACAGTTGTAGAGTTTAATTAGGTCTATCAGATGCTGCAATGATATTTCCAATATCTCTAATAGCTTCCGAGAAAATTAGAATGAAATCTATTTTTTGGAAAAAAAGATACGGTTTAATTTTACTGCGTAATTATTATACATAGAACAAATATTCATCATGACAATTGTAGAGTTTAATTAGGTCTATCAGTAATTGCAATGATATTTCCAATATCTCTAATAGCTTCCGAGAAAATTAGAACGAAATCTATTTTTTGGAAAAAAGATACGGTTTAATTTTACTGCGTAATTATTATACCTAGAACAAATATTCATCATGAAAGTTGTAGAGTTTAATTAGGTCTATCAGATGCTGCAATGATATATCCAACATCTCTAATAGCATCCGAGAAAATTAGAACAAAATCTTTTTTTAAAAAAAAGATACGGTTTAATTTTACTGCGTAATTATTATACATAGAACAAATATTCATTATGACAGTTGTAGAGTTTAATTAGGCCTATCAGATGCTGCAATGATATTTCCAATATCTCTAATAGCTTCTGAGATAATTAGAATGAAATCTATTTTTTGGAAAAAAGATACAGTTTAATTTTACTGCGTAATTATTATCTATAGAACAAATATTCATTATGACAGTTATAGAATTTAATTAGGTCTATCAGATGCTGCAATGATATTTCCAATATCTCTAATAGCTTCCGAGAAAATTAGAACGAAATCTATTTTTTTGAAAAAATATACAGTTTAATTTTGCTGCGTAATTATTATACATAGAACAAATATTCATTATGACAGTTGTAGAGTTTAATTAGGTCTATCAGATGCTGCAATGATATTTCCAATATCTCTAATAGCTGCCGAGAAAATTAGAATGAAATCAATTTTTTCGAAAAAAGATACGGTTTAAATTTTACTGCGTAATTATTATACATAGAACAAATATTCATTATGACAATTGTAGAGTTTAATTAGGTCTATCAGAAATTCCAATGATATTTCCAATATCTCCAATAGCTTCCGAGAAAATTAGAACGAAATATATTTTTTGGAAAAAAAATATGGTTTAGTTTTACTGCGTAATTATTATACATAGAACAAATATTCATTATGAAAGTTTTAGAGTTTAATTAGGTCTATCAGATATTGCAATGATATTTCCAATATCTCTAATAGCTTTCGAAAAAATGAGGAGGAAATGTATGTTTTATAAAAAAAAAATATGGTTCTATTTTACTGCGTAATTATTAGTCATAGAACAAATATTCAAAATTACAGTTGTAGAGTTTAATTAGGTCTATCAGATGCTGCAATGATATTTCCAATATCTCTAATAGCTTCCGAGAAAATTAGAACGAAATCAATTTTTTGGAAAAAAAAAAAAAGGTTTAATTTTACTGCGTAATTATTATACATAAAACAGATATTCATTATGACAGTTGTAGAGTTTAATTAGGTCTATCAGATGCTGCAATTATATTTCCAATATCTCTAATAGCTTCTGAGAAAATTAGAACGAAATCTATTTTTTGGAAAAATGATGTGGTATAATTTGACTGCGTAATTATTATACATAGAACAAATATTCAAAATGACAATTGTAGAGTTTAATTAGGTCTATCAGATGCTGCAATGATATTTTCAATACCTCTAATAGCTTCCGAGAAAATTAGAACGAAATCAATTTTTTGAAAAAAGATATGGATTAATTTTACTGCTTAATTATTATACATAGAACAAAATATTCATTATGACAGTTGTAGAGTTTAATTAGTTTTATCAGATGCTGCAATGATATTTCCAATATCTCTAATAGCTTCCGAGAAAATTAGAACGAAATCAATTTTTTGGAAAAAATATACGGTTTAATTATACTGGGTAATTATAATACGTAGAACAAATATTCATTATGACAGTTGTAGAGTTTAATTAGGTCTATCAGATGCTGCAATGATATTTCCAATATCTCTAATAGCTTCCGAGAAAATTAGAATGAAATCTATTTTTTGGAAAAAAAGATACGGTTTAATTTTACTGCGTAATTATTATACATAGAACAAATATTCATTATGACAATTGTAGAGTTTAATTAGGTCTATCAGTAATTGCAATGATATTTCCAATATCTCTAATAGCTTCCGAGAAAATTAGAACGAAATCTATTTTTTGGAAAAAAGATACGGTTTAATTTTACTGCGTAATTATTATACCTAGAACAAATATTCATCACGAAAGTTGTAGAGTTTAATTAGGTCTATCAGATGCTGCAATGATATATCCAACATCTCTAATAGCATCCGAGAAAATTAGAACAAAATCTTTTTTTAAAAAAAAGATACGGTTTAATTTTACTGCGTAATTATTATACATAGAACAAATATTCATTATGACAGTTGTAGAGTTTAATTAGGTCTATCAGATGCTGCAATGATATTTCCAATATCTCTAATAGCTTCTGAGATAATTAGAATGAAATCTATTTTTTGGAAAAAAGATACAGTTTAATTTTACTGCGTAATTATTATCTATAGAACAAATATTCATTATGACAGTTATAGAGTTTAATTAGGTCTATCAGATGCTGCAATGATATTTCCAATATCTCTAATAGCTTCCGAGAAAATTAGAACGAAATCTATTTTTTTGAAAAAATATACAGTTTAATTTTGCTGCGTAATTATTATACATAGAACAAATATTCATTATGACAGTTGTAGAGTTTAATTAGGTCTATCAGATGCTGCAATGATATTTCCAATATCTCTAATAGCTGCCGAGAAAATTAGAATGAAATCAATTTTTTCGAAAAAAGATACGGTTTAAATTTTACTGCGTAATTATTATACATAGAACAAATATTCATTATGACAATTGTAGAGTTTAATTAGGTCTATCAGAAATTCCAATGATATTTCCAATATTTCCAATAGCTTCCGAGAAAATTAGAACGAAATATATTTTTTGGAAAAAAAATATGGTTTAGTTTTACTGCGTAATTATTATACATAGAACAAATATTCATTATGAAAGTTTTAGAGTTTAATTAGGTCTATCAGATATTGCAATGATATTTCCAATATCTCTAATAGCTTTCGAAAAAATGAGGAGGAAATGTATGTTTTATAAAAAAAAATATGGTTCTATTTTACTGCGTAATTATTAGTCATAGAACAAATATTCAAAATTACAGTTGTAGAGTTTAATTAGGTCTATCAGATGCTGCAATGATATTTCCAATATCTCTAATAGCTTCCGAGAAAATTA
The DNA here is from genome assembly GCA_036785275.1 of Cancer borealis. Classification (NCBI taxonomy): domain Eukaryota; kingdom Metazoa; phylum Arthropoda; class Malacostraca; order Decapoda; family Cancridae; genus Cancer; species Cancer borealis. The sequence continues at coordinate 92,269 of JAXIVD010000565.1, read as the reverse complement.
GAACGAAATCAATTTTTTGGAAGAAAAAAAAAATGGTTTAATTTTACTGCGTAATTATTATACATAAAACAGATATTCATTATGACAGTTGTAGAGTTTAATTAGGTCTATCAGATGCTGCAATTATATTTCCAATATCTCTAATAGCTTCTGAGAAAATTAGAACGAAATATATTTTTTGGAAAAATGATGTGGTATAATTTGACTGCGTAATTATTATACATAGAACAAATATTCAAAATGACAATTGTAGAGTTTAATTAGGTCTATCAGATGCTGCAATTATATTTTCAATACCTCTAATAGCTTCCGAGAAAATTAGAACGAAATCAATTTTTTGAAAAAAGATATGGATTAATTTTACTGCTTAATTATTATACATAGAACAAAATATTCATTATGACAGTTGTAGAGTTTAATTAGTTCTATCAGATGCTGCAATGATATTTCCAATATCTCTAATAGCTTCCGAGAAAATTAGAACGAAATCAATTTTTTGGAAAAAATATACGGTTTAATTATACTGGGTAATTATAATACGTAGAACAAATATTCATTATGACAGTTGTAGAGTTTAATTAGGTCTATCAGATGCTGCAATGATATTTCCAATATCTCTAATAGCTTCCGAGAAAATTAGAATGAAATCTATTTTTTGGAAAAAAAGATACGGTTTAATTTTACTGCGTAATTATTATACATAGAACAAATATTCATTATGACAATTGTAGAGTTTAATTAGGTCTATCAGTAATTGCAATGATATTTCCAATATCTCTAATAGCTTCCGAGAAAATTAGAACGAAATCTATTTTTTGGAAAAAAGATACGGTTTAATTTTACTGCGTAATTATTATACCTAGAACAAATATTCATCACGAAAGTTGTAGAGTTTAATTAGGTCTATCAGATGCTGCAATGATATATCCAACATCTCTAATAGCATCCGAGAAAATTAGAACAAAATCTTTTTTTTAAAAAAAGATACGGTTTAATTTTACTGCGTAATTATTATACATAGAACAAATATTCATTATGACAGTTGTAGAGTTTAATTAGGTCTATCAGATGCTGCAATGATATTTCCAATATCTCTAATAGCTTCTGAGATAATTAGAATGAAATCTATTTTTTGGAAAAAAGATACAGTTTAATTTTACTGCGTAATTATTATCTATAGAACAAATATTCATTATGACAGTTATAGAGTTTAATTAGGTCTATCAGATGCTGCAATGATATTTCCAATATCTCTAATAGCTTCCGAGAAAATTAGAACGAAATCTATTTTTTTGAAAAAATATACAGTTTAATTTTGCTGCGTAATTATTATACATAGAACAAATATTCATTATGACAGTTGTAGAGTTTAATTAGGTCTATCAGATGCTGCAATGATATTTCCAATATCTCTAATAGCTGCCGAGAAAATTAGAATGAAATCAATTTTTTCGAAAAAAGATACGGTTTAAATTTTACTGCGTAATTATTATACATAGAACAAATATTCATTATGACAATTGTAGAGTTTAATTAGGTCTATCAGAAATTCCAATGATATTTCCAATATCTCCAATAGCTTCCGAGAAAATTAGAACGAAATATATTTTTTGGAAAAAAAATATGGTTTAGTTTTACTGCGTAATTATTATACATAGAACAAATATTCATTATGAAAGTTTTAGAGTTTAATTAGGTCTATCAGATATTGCAATGATATTTCCAATATCTCTAATAGCTTTCGAAAAAATGAGGAGGAAATGTATGTTTTATAAAAAAAAATATGGTTCTATTTTACTGCGTAATTATTAGTCATAGAACAAATATTCAAAATTACAGTTGTAGAGTTTAATTAGGTCTATCAGATGCTGCAATGATATTTCCAATATCTCTAATAGCTTCCGAGAAAATTAGAACGAAATAAATTTTTTGGAAAAAAAAAAATGGTTTAATTTTACTGCGTAATTATTATACATAAAACAGATATTCATTATGACAGTTGTAGAGTTTAATTAGGTCTATCAGATGCTGCAATTATATTTCCAATATCTCTAATAGCTTCTGAGAAAATTAGAACGAAATCTATTTTTTGGAAAAATGATGTGGTATAATTTGACTGCGTAATTATTATACATAGAACAAATATTCAAAATGACAATTGTAGAGTTTAATTAGGTCTATCAGATGCTGCAATGATATTTTCAATACCTCTAATAGCTTCCGAGAAAATTAGAACGAAATCAATTTTTTGAAAAAAGATATGGATTAATTTTACTGCTTAATTATTATACATAGAACAAAATATTCATTATGACAGTTGTAGAGTTTAATTAGTTCTATCAGATGCTGCAATGATATTTCCAATATCTCTAATAGCTTCCGAGAAAATTAGAACGAAATCAATTTTTTGGAAAAAATATACGGTTTAATTATACTGGGTAATTATAATACGTAGAACAAATATTCATTATGACAGTTGTAGAGTTTAATTAGGTCTATCAGATGCTGCAATGATATTTCCAATATCTCTAATAGCTTCCGAGAAAATTAGAATGAAATCTATTTTTTGGAAAAAAAGATACGGTTTAATTTTACTGCGTAATTATTATACATAGAACAAATATTCATTATGACAATTGTAGAGTTTAATTAGGTCTATCAGTAATTGCAATGATATTTCCAATATCTCTAATAGCTTCCGAGAAAATTAGAACGAAATCTATTTTTTGGAAAAAAGATACGGTTTAATTTTACTGCGTAATTATTATACCTAGAACAAATATTCATCATGAAAGTTGTAAAGTTTAATTAGGTCTATCAGATGCTGCAATGATATATCCAACATCTCTAATAGCATCCGAGAAAATTAGAACAAAATCTTTTTTTAAAAAAAAGATACGGTTTAATTTTACTGCGTAATTATTATACATAGAACAAATATTCATTATGACAGTTGTAGAGTTTAATTAGGTCTATCAGATGCTGCAATGATATTTCCAATATCTCTAATAGCTTCTGAGATAATTAGAATGAAATCTATTTTTTGGAAAAAAGATACAGTTTAATTTTACTGCGTAATTATTATCTATAGAACAAATATTCATTATGACAGTTATAGAGTTTAATTAGGTCTATCAGATGCTGCAATGATATTTCCAATATCTCTAATAGCTTCCGAGAAAATTAGAACGAAATCTATTTTTTTGAAAAAATATACAGTTTAATTTTGCTGCGTAATTATTATACATAGAACAAATATTCATTATGACAGTTGTAGAGTTTAATTAGGTCTATCAGATGCTGCAATGATATTTCCAATATCTCTAATAGCTGCCGAGAAAATTAGAATGAAATCAATTTTTTCGAAAAAAGATACGGTTTAAATTTTACTGCGTAATTATTATACATAGAACAAATATTCATTATGACAATTGTAGAGTTTAATTAGGTCTATCAGAAATTCCAATGATATTTCCAATATCTCCAATAGCTTCCGAGAAAATAAGAACGAAATATATTTTTTGGAAAAAAAATATGGTTTAGTTTTACTGCGTAATTATTATACATAGAACAAATATTCATTATGAAAGTTTTAGAGTTTAATTAGGTCTATCAGATATTGCAATGATATTTCCAATATCTCTAATAGCTTTCGAAAAAATGAGGAGGAAATGTATGTTTTATAAAAAAAAATATGGTTCTATTTTACTGCGTAATTATTAGTCATAGAACAAATATTCAAAATTACAGTTGTAGAGTTTAATTAGGTCTATCAGATGCTGCAATGATATTTCCAATATCTCTAATAGCTTCCGAGAAAATTAGAACGAAATCAATTTTTTGGAGAAAAAAAAAAATGGTTTAATTTTACTGCGTAATTATTATACATAAAACAGATATTCATTATGACAGTTGTAGAGTTTAATTAGGTCTATCAGATGCTGCAATTATATTTCCAATATCTCTAATAGCTTCCGAGAAAATTAGAACGAAATCTATTTTTTGGAAAAATGATGTGGTATAATTTGACTGCGTAATTATTATACATAGAACAAATATTCAAAATGACAATTGTAGAGTTTAATTAGGTCTATCAGATGCTGCAATGATATTTTCAATACCTCTAATAGCTTCCGAGAAAATTAGAACGAAATCAATTTTTTGAAAAAAGATATGGATTAATTTTACTGCTTAATTATTATACATAGAACAAAATATTCATTATGACAGTTGTAGAGTTTAATTAGTTCTATCAGATGCTGCAATGATATTTCCAATATCTCTAATAGCTTCCGAGAAAATTAGAATGAAATCAATTTTTTGGAAAAAAAGATACGGTTTAATTTTACTGCGTAATTATTATACATAGAACAAATATTCATTATGACAGTTGTAGAGTTTAATTAGTTCTATCAGATGCTGCAATGATATTTCCAATATCTCTAATAGCTTCCGAGAAAATTAGAACGAAATCAATTTTTTGGAAAAAATATACGGTTTAATTATACTGGGTAATTATAATACGTAGAACAAATATTCATTATGACAGTTGTAGAGTTTAATTAGGTCTATCAGATGCTGCAATGATATTTCCAATATCTCTAATAGCTTCCGAGAAAATTAGAATGAAATCTATTTTTTGGAAAAAAAGATACGGTTTAATTTTACTGCGTAATTATTATACATAGAACAAATATTCATTATGACAATTGTAGATTTTAATTAGGTCTATCAGTAATTGCAATGATATTTCCAATATCTCTAATAGCTTCCGAGAAAATTAGAACGAAATCTATTTTTTGGAAAAAAGATACGGTTTAATTTTACTGCGTAATTATTATACCTAGAACAAATATTCATCATGAAAGTTGTAGAGTTTAATTAGGTCTATCAGATGCTGCAATGATATATCCAACATCTCTAATAGCATCCGAGAAAATTAGAACAAAATCTTTTTTTTTTTTAAAGATACGGTTTAATTTTACTGCGTAATTATTATACATAGAACAAATATTCATTATGACAGTTGTAGAGTTTAATTAGGTCTATCAGATGCTGCAATGATATTTCCAATATCTCTAATAGCTTCTGAGATAATTAGAATGAAATCTATTTTTTGGAAAAAAGATACAGTTTAATTTTACTGCGTAATTATTATCTATAGAACAAATATTCATTATGACAGTTATAGAGTTTAATTAGGTCTATCAGATGCTGCAATGATATTTCCAATATCTCTAATAGCTTCCGAGAAAATTAGAACGAAATCTATTTTTTTGAAAAAATATACAGTTTAATTTTGCTGCGTAATTATTATACATAGAACAAATATTCATTATGACAGTTGTAGAGTTTAATTAGGTCTATCAGATGCTGCAATGATATTTCCAATATCTCTAATAGCTGCCGAGAAAATTAGAATGAAATCAATTTTTTCGAAAAAAGATACGGTTTAAATTTTACTGCGTAATTATTATACATAGAACAAATATTCATTATGACAATTGTAGAGTTTAATTAGGTCTATCAGAAATTCCAATGATATTTCCAATATCTCCAATAGCTTCCGAGAAAATTAGAACGAAATATATTTTTTGGAAAAAAAATATGGTTTAGTTTTACTGCGTAATTATTATACATAGAACAAATATTCATTATGAAAGTTTTAGAGTTTAATTAGGTCTATCAGATATTGCAATGATATTTCCAATATCTCTAATAGCTTTCGAAAAAATGAGGAGGAAATGTATGTTTTATAAAAAAAAATATGGTTCTATTTTACTGCGTAATTATTAGTCATAGAACAAATATTCAAAATTACAGTTGTAGAGTTTAATTAGGTCTATCAGATGCTGCAATGATATTTCCAATATCTCTAATAGCTTCCGAGAAAATTAGAACGAAATCAATTTTTTGGAAGAAAAATAAAATGGTTTAATTTTACTGCGTAATTATTATACATAAAACAGATATTCATTATGACAGTTGTAGAGTTTAATTAGGTCTATCAGATGCTGCAATTATATTTCCAATATCTCTAATAGCTTCTGAGAAAATTAGAACGAAATCTATTTTTTGGAAAAATGATGTGGTATAATTTGACTGCGTAATTATTATACATAGAACAAATATTCAAAATGACAATTGTAGAGTTTAATTAGGTCTATCAGATGCTGCAATGATATTTTCAATACCTCTAATAGCTTCCGAGAAAATTAGAACGAAATAAATTTTTTGAAAAAAGATATGGATTAATTTTACTGCTTAATTATTATACATAGAACAAAATATTCATTATGACAGTTGTAGAGTTTAATTAGTTCTATCAGATGCTGCAATGATATTTCCAATATCTCTAATAGCTTCCGAGAAAATTAGAACGAAATCAATTTTTTGGAAAAAATATACGGTTTAATTATACTGGGTAATTATAATACGTAGAACAAATATTCATTATGACAGTTGTAGAGTTTAATTAGGTCTATCAGATGCTGCAATGATATTTCCAATATCTCTAATAGCTTTCGAGAAAATTAGAACGAAATCTATTTTTTGGAAAAAAAATATTTGGTTTAATTTGACTGCGTAATTATTATACATAGAACAGATATTCATTATGAATATTGTAGGGATTAATTAGGTCTATCAGATGCTGGAATGATATTTCCAATATCTCCAATAGCTTCCGAGAAAATTGGAACGAAATCTATTTTTTGGAAAAAAAATATGGTTTAATTTTACTGCATAATTATTATACATAGAACAAATATTCATGATGACAGTTGTAGAGTTTAATTAGGTCTATCAGATGCTGCAATGATATTTCCAATATCTCTAATAGCTTCCGAGAAAATTAGAATGAAATAAATTTCTTAGAAATAAGATACGGTTTAATTTTACTGCGTAATTATTATACATAGAACAAATATTCATTATGACAGTTATAGAGTTTAATAAGGTCTATCAGATGCTACAATGATATTTCTAATATCTCTAATAGCTTCCGAGAAAATTAGTACGAAATCTATTTTTTGGTAAAAAGATACGGTTTAATTTTACTGTGTAGTTATTATACATAGAACAAATATTCATTATGATAGTCGTAGAGTTTAATTAGGTCTATCAAATATTGCAATGATAATTCCAACATCTCCAATAGCTTCCGAGAAAATTAGAACGAAATCTATTTTTTGGAAAAAATATACGGTTAGTTTTACTGCGTAATTATTATACATAGAACAAATATTCATTATGACAGTTGTATGGTTTACTTATGTCTATCAGATGCTGCAATGATATTTCTAATATCTCTTAATAGCTTCCGAGAAAATTTGAACGAAATCTATTTTTTGGAAAAAAGATACGGTTTAGTTTTACTGCGTAATTATTATACATAGAACAAATATTCATTATGACAGTTGAAGAGTTTAATTAGGTCTATCAGATGCTGCAATGATATTTCTAATATCTTTAATAGCTTCTGAGAAAATTAGAACAAAATCTATTTTTTGGAAAAAAGATACGGTTTAATTTTACTGCGTAGTTATTATACATAGAACAAATATTCATTATGACGGTTGTAGAGTTTAATTAGGTATATCAGATGCTGCAATGATATTTCTAATATATTTAATAGCTTCTGAGAAAATTAGAACTAAATATTTTTGGAAAAAAGATACGGTTTAATTTTACTGCGTAATTATTATACATAGAACAAATATTCATTATGACAGTTGTAGAGTTTAATTAGGTCTATCAGAAATTGCAATGATATTTCCGATATCTCTAATAGCTTCCGAGAAAATTAGAACGAAATCTATTTTTTAGAAAAAAAAATACGGTTAAATTTGACTGCGTAATTACTATACATGGAACAAATATTCATTATGACAGTTGTAGATTTTAATTAGGTCTATTAGATGCTGCAATGATATATCCAATATCTCTAATAGCTTCCGAGAAAATAAGGAGGAAATATATATTATGGAAAAAAAATATGGTTCTATTTTACTGCGTAATTATTAGTCATAGAACAAATATTCAAAATAACAGTTGTAGAGTTTAATTAGGTCTATCAGATGCTGCAATGATATTTCCAATATCTCTAATAGCTTTCGAGAAAATTAGAACGAAATCAATTTTTTGAAAAAAGATATGGTTTAATTTAACTGCGTAATTATTATCTATAGAACAAATATTCATTATGACAGTTCTAGAGTTTAATTAGGTCTATCAGATGCTGCAATGATATTTCCAATATCTCTAATAGCTTCCGAGAAAATTAGAACAAAATCTATTTTTTGGAAAACTGATACGGTTTAATTTTACTGCGTAATTATTATATATAGAACAAATATTCATTATGTCAATTGTAGATTTCAATTAGGTCTATCAGATGCTGCAATGATATTTCCAATATCTCTAATAGCTTCCGAGAAATTTAGAACGTAATCTATTTTTTAGAAAAAATATACGGTTTTATTTGACTGCGTAATTATTATACATAGAATAAATATTCATTATGACAATTGTAAAGTTTAATTAGGTCTATCAGATGCTGCAATGATATTTCGAATATCTCTAATAGCTTCTGAGAAAATTAGCATGAAATAAATTTTTTGGAAAAAAGATACGGTTTAATTTTACTGCGTAATTATTATACATAGAACAGATATTCATTATGACAGTTGTAGAGTTTAATTAGGTCTATCAGATATTGCAATTATATTTCCAATATCTCTAATAGCTTTCGAGAAAATGAGGAGGAAATGTATGTTTTGGAAAAAAAATACGGTTCTATTTTACTGCGTATTTATTAGTCGTAGAACAAATATTCAAAATGACAGTTTTAGAGTTTAATTAGTTCTATCAGATGCTGCAATGATATTTCCACTATCTCTAATAGCTTTCGAGAAAATTAGAACGAAATCTATTTTTTGGAAAAAATAAATGGTTTAATTTTACTGCGTAATTATTATACATAGAACAAATATTCATTATGACAGTTGTAGAGTTTAATTAGGTCTATCAGATGCTGCAATGATATTTCCATTATCTCTAATAGCTGTCGAGAAAATTAGAATGAAATATTTTTTTTTAGAAAAAAGATACGGTTTAATTTTACTGCGTAATTATTATACATAGAACAAATATTCATTATGATAGTCATAGAGTTTAATTAGTCTATCAAATATTGCAATGATAATTCCAATATCTTGAATAGCTTCCGAGAAAATTAGAACAAAATCTATTTTTTGGAAAAAATATACGGTTTAATTTTACTGCATAATTATTATACATAGAACAAATATTCATTATGATAGTTGTAGAGTTTAATTAGGTCTATCAGATATTGCAAGGATATTTCCAATATCTAATAGCTTTCGAGAAAATGAGGAGGAAATGTATGTTTTGGAGAAAAAAAATCTCGGTTCATGTTTACTACATATTTATTAGTCATAGAACAAATATTCAAAATAACAGTTGTAGAGTTTAATTAGGTTTATCAGATGCTGCAATGTTATTTCCAATATCTCTAATAGCTTCCGAGAAAATTAGAATTAAATCTATTTTTTGGAAAAAAGATACGGTTTAATTTTACTGCGTAATTATTATACATAGAACAAATATTCATTATGACAGTTATAGCGTTTAATTAGGTCTATCAGATGCTGCAATGATATTTCCAATATCTCTAATAGCTTCCGAGAAAATTAGAACGAAATCTATTTATTGGAAAAAATATACGGTTTAATTTTACTGCGTACTTATTATACATAAAACAAATATTCTTTATGACAGTAATAGAGCTTAATTAGATCTATCAGATGCTGCAATGATATTTCCAATATCTCTAATAGCTACCGAGAAAATTAGAATGAAATCAATTTTTTGGAAAAAAGATATGGTTTAATTTTACTGCGTAATTATTATCTATAGAACAAATATTCATTATTACAGTTGTAGAGTTTAATTATGTCTATCAGAAACTGCAATAATATTTCCAATATCTCTAATAGCTTTCGAGAAAATGAGGAGGAAATGTATGTTTTGGAAAAAAAATACGGTTCTATTTTACTGCGTATTTATTAGTCATAGAACAAATATTCAAAATGGCAGTTGTAGAGTTTAATTAAGTCTATCAGATGCTGCAATGATATTTCCAATATTTCTAATAGCTTCCGAGAAAATTAGAAAGAAATCAATTTTTTGAAAAAAGATATGGTTTAATATTACTGCGTAATTATTATACATAGAACAAATATTCATTATTACAGTTCTAGAGTTTCATTAGGTTTATCGGATGCTGCAATGATATTTCCAATATCTCTAATTGCTTTCGAGAAAATTAGAACGAAATCTATTTTTTGGAAAAATGATACGGTTTAATTTTACTGCGTAATTATTATACATAGAACAAATATTCATTATGACAGTTGTAGAGTTTAATTAGGTCTATCAGATGCTGCAATGATATCTCTAATAGCTTCCGAGAAAATTAGAACGAAATCTATTTTTTAGAAAAAATATACGGATTAATTTTACGGGGTAATTATTATACATAGAACAAATATTAATTATGACAATTGTAGAGTTTAGTTAGGTCTATAAGATGCTGGAATGATATTTCCAATATCTCTAATAGCTTCTGAGAAAATTAGCATAAAATACATTTTTTGAAAAAAGATACGGTTTAATTTTACTGCGTAATTATTATACATAGAACAAATATTCATTATGATAGTTGTAGAGTTTAATTAGGTCTATCAGATATTGCAATGATATTTCTAATATCTCTAATAGCTTTCAAGAAAATGAGGAGGAAATGTATGTTTTGGAAAATAATACGGTTCTATTTTACTGCGTATTTATTATTCATAGAACAAATATTCAAAATGACAGTTGTAGAGTTTAATTAGGTCTATCTGATGCTGCAATGATATTTCCAATAGCTTCTGAGAAAATTAGAACGAAATCAATTTTTTGAAAAAAAAGATATGGTTTAATATTACTGCGTAATTATTATACAGTGGTACCTCTTTTTTCGAACATCTTTCGACTCGAACACTTCCCAATCCGAACACATTTAGTGAACAGTTTTTGTCCTCCAATCCGAACGCGGTCTTGCAATCCGAACACAAACACACGCGGTGGGCGACGCCGCCTACCCGTCAATCGGCCAGTCTCGCTTGCACTTCCCCGCTGTGAACACCTCTCTCTTTGTTGTGCTTGATACTTTTGCATATTTTCTTGAAATTAGCCCTCATTATGGCTCCCAAGAAAATGAAAAGTAACAGTGCAAGTGGTGGAAGGAAGCTGACGCGCTATAGTATAGAAATGAAGAAGGAAATAATAGACAAACATGAGAGAGGAGTTCGTGTTTCTGACCTCGACTCACAGTACGGGATGGCCAAGTCTACGATCTGCACATTTTTGAAGCACAAAGAGACAATAAAGGCTGCTGATGTGGCTAAAGGAGTGTTTGGTAAATCAATTTAGAGTGTTTGGTTTGAGGAGTGTTTGGTAAATCATTTTTTATTTAGTATTTTTTATTTAAAATAAACTGGAACGGATTAATTGTTTTTGCATTAATTTCAATGGTAAAAATTGCTTCCTAATTCGAATGTTCTCAATTCGAACAGCCGGAAAAAAAACGAATTAAGTTCGAATCAAGAGGCACCACTGTAAATACTATAATTAATAGATTTTATAAGCTCTGTCTCACCCAGCTTGACAAATCTATCTATCTATATGCTAAGCTGATATCCTCTTAATGAGAGTAGCCGAGACAAGGCACTCAAACTCACACACATGCACTCCTCTCACTTAGCCTTCAGACACCTAGAGATACAAAAACCTGAAACCATGTTGGGAATAAAATGTTTTCTTCTCATAGCTTCTGTTTGTAAATGACTTCAAAGTTTAAGATTTATTGTTAGTTATCTTTGCATTCTAGGTTAGGAAGAATGTACTTGAGCGTCTTGAATCCCTGTACTCGTTGAAGCCGGAGGAATGCACCAAAGCAGTTGTATCTCATGTCCTGCTGCCTGAGGTTTCCTGTTCCTTGGCAAGTCATATTGTGAAGGGTAAGTTGGAGAAAAGTTTCCATTTCCTAAATTCTTTACAAATGTTTTATTTCAATATGCTTTTACTCTTTAATTACAGTGTATTTACCCACAGTAAGTATATGTTTAAATCCCTGGTCAAGAAAAGATAGAATGGTACCCTTATGTGTATGTCTGCTTGTGTTCCTGCAGCAGGGTTAAATGTGTCAAACATTCTTGAGTGTAAAAGAGAGTGCCAGTGAGTACACCAAGGAAGGGTTCAGGAAGGCTTTTGTTTAGATTTAAAAAATGCCATATGGAATAGAAGCAGGAAGTAGAGTTTTATGATGAAGGGAAGTGATGAGATTCCAGTTATCTCTAATGAAAAATAAGTACGTTTAGCTTGAAAATGCTATAAATATGAAAATTTTATTAAATCCTATAACCTAATCCTTGTATATCCTTACCAGATGATATATGTGAGTGTGGCTGCTGCATCGATCCAAATGTTCTACAAAAAGTCAAACCCTTGCTTGATTTTTTCTTGGAGACTGGAGAAGACATTGAGTTACTGTTATCATGTCTTATTAGAAGAGGGCAAGGTAAACTACACAATGTCATATTTTAATGTTTTACTCAATTGTTATAAGTTTGAAGAAGCTACATGTCACATAATAGAATACTACTTTGAAATTGTTGCTACAAATTTCATCCAATACATTGAGGATAACTTAATGTATCCACACAGACAAATTCCACGTAATATTTTGTTGTAGAAGGTGAGTAGGTTATTATTTGTTTGGTTTCAGAACACTCAGAACTCGCATCAGAATGGATCTGCATCATTTCTGGAGCCTTGCTGGACGCGCCTTGTTTCTCCAGCCAGGAATCTCACTGTGAAAACCACTCCTTAATGTTGATAAACTCCCCGTCAGAAGAGGTGGAGTGGAAGAGAGTAGTGGTGGAGCTTCTCACACCACAGTCAGAATGGTGCACTGACATCGCCATGAGGTGGGTACATAATAGATATGATTTGTATGTTATTAGGAAGGGAAGGGTCCTGTGGTGGGGAGTGTAACGATGCTATACAACCATATTTAATGCCGGCCGTAAAAGATGACCAAAAGGAACGGAGCCAAGGTCATTAATTTGTCCATATTTACTGAACTAAACTATCTGTATGTTATATTTTGTTCATCTTGTTATGGCATCATTGTACTTTCAGAATCATGGACAGTCTACAGTCAAGTATAACAGACAGCCAGAAGGATAAAGTTAGAGATTTCCTATCCCACTTTAATGAATGTTCCAAAGCAAGCAGTGCAAAGGAGACCAGAAACGCCACACCAATGGATCAACAATTGTACACAGTCGACAACATACTGTCAGCAGCAAAACTTCTGCCTTTAGGAGAACGCAGAAAATTGGAAAGATTGAGGATCTCTGTTATAGGTGGAACTGATGCTGGTAAGACTAAAAATTGTTCCCAGAAACTTCATACTTATTTGATGTCAGTATAAGCATTGTCTTTCTATTTTCTGTTCTATATGTGTGTGTATTAGCCTTGTGGGGGGAAGAAAAGTGGCCAGGTTGTGCCGGGACTCTGAGTTGATATGCCCGACCACTAGCCACTTTAAATCAAACAGTTTATCATAGATTGTAGATGAGGTTATCCAGTGGCTGATAATTAATGACCATAGCAATTAGCAAGTTTTTAAAGTGGTTCTGTATTGTGTTTTCAGATGAGGTAAGTGTGAGTGCTTCAGTGGGTGTTCTGCCTCACCAAAATGATAACTCACTCTTCTATAAGGAATTGATTCTCCATTACCCTGACTCTGACATTCTCCCGCCTCCATGCAAGAAACAGAAGCTACAGGAATCTCATAGTTGAGGTTACACTAGTTCACTATAGTATTTGCTGCAACTGGCAATGTAAGGTAAATAAACTTAAACACTAATTTGCTGTTTCATGAAAAACCCTCACTTTTGTTATGTATTTAAGTAACTATTTTTTTTTTTTTTTCTTTTTAGGGACTGTGTGCATGTGTAGGGTGTTAGTGTGGTGCACATAGGGTGTAGGAACATGTGTTTATAGTGGCATCTCTTGAACATGTGTATCACCCGCCATTGCTCCACTCCACTCCACTCCTAATTAAAGGTAGAGTATCAGGTGCATTGATTGACTAATGCATAGGTGCTTTAATTAATACCAGGTGGAATGGTGTAATAGATCAAATTGGCAAAACTGAAAACATCGGTAAAGTGTTAAATATAAATAACTTCGAACTGAAAAACAATTACAATTATAAATGATTACTAAGAGATAATCCTTTTATGGCATATGGAGGTGAGCTTTTTCCATAAAATAAAAGTATCTCACATCCTGGTATCAGAGTGACGTGAAGGATCCGATACCATTTGAAAACAGATGGAATGTAGGATTCTGTGTTTACTTCCTTACATCAACTTGGTCAATGCTCGTTTACTTTTCATCGGATAATGTTACTTTTAGCGTGTACATTATAAGTTGTTTTCATTGTATTGTTCTGTACTCACAATGTAACTCAGGAGAGAAAATGTTAGAAATGGACTCAGGGAAAATCATCATACAGAGTAATATTCTCTTTATTGATTTGGTAATGGAGACATACAAAAATTAACACTAATTATTTTCTATCTACCAACAACAAGAACTACTTTTGTGCTGAACTAGAAACTGCTTGAATATCTGTGTTGTTGGTGGAAGAGTATCTATGTAAGGAGTGATTGTACTTGTGAGTGTCAAACAACAGTATCAATCATCATCATTTGTCCTGTGCAATCATGTCCAAGAATGTTTGTTTGGCCTTTTATAGATCTTCTTCCCTTGGTAATGTTGTGGTCTTCTTGGCTCCTTGGTGGGGAAGGCTGGAAAGTAACACATTAATAAAGGTTAATTGTGAATATGTAACGAATGCAAAGTTAATAGTAACTTGTTTTGTGAAAAGATAAAAAGTTGTGAGTTCCTTCATGACAGGGATATTTCAAGGTAATTAAAGTGATCACTAATGATTGCTTAAACTGGGAAACATGAATTTGAGGTTCACCAAAAAAAGTAAGATTTTTTGGGGGGAAACTTGTGACATTATTTTTTTTGTTACTGTTCTTACATTCCTCATCTTCATCTTTGGTTCATTCATGACAAGGTAATAAAAATGACTCAAGTATGAATTATATTGTATGACTCTCCATACCTTAGAGCCTCATAGCCATTCAGATGAACACAATAAAACCACTTCTCAGTCTTAAAATGAAATAAAATGTTTACCTGGATTGAGGACTGTGATCTTTGGCATGGCAGGATGTTTATAAGTAGACGGTCTGGAAGCTGATTTAGACCGTGTGATTGGAGATCCAGAACGGCCAGAGTCATGAGAGTGTTGAGAGAGCCGAGAAGACCTGGCCGACTCACTCCCTGCCTGGCTAATACTGTTGTTGCTGCTGCTTCTGCTGCTACTACTTCGGAAGGACTGCAGGGTGCCTAGACTGGACCTGTTCAAATATAGATAATACATATTGCCATTTATTGATTTATGACACAATTGGGACAACTAACCAATCACAAAGGTTAAGATGACTATAGAAGTGTTAAGTCTGGTTCAGTTAACCTTCACTCATGTAAATTATTATACATACAACATTTTTCTCCTGGGAAATACTGAATTGAATCACAACTAAGGTCTTTTCTGCTTGATGAGTGACAAATTGGATTATATAGACATCCCTCACCCATGTCATGTCTAATAATTTATGTCTAAAACAATCTTAACTGAATATTACTTTACCTTGACCTATTTTATTCCTATTTCGTCAAGGTGTGAATGTGTAATAGTTTTAACTGAATATTACTTTACCTTGATCCATATGACTCTCTCTTCATCAAGGTATGTATGTCTGGGGGAGGAATGTTGGCTTGTTGGCAGTAGATGACAGTGGCTTGGCTTGCCTCGGGGTGGGCAGACACAGCTTCACCAAGGAGGGTGTGAACACTCTTCAAACGCTCCTGACCAACCCGAAGATCAACGTCACTCTGGGAAGGTGTCGTCATCAGGTTATGCAGGTAATTATTCTACTCAGTTTATAGATACTTGCATCACATTTTCTTAATACAAATCTAGATTGACTCTGAGAAGGTGTTTTTAAGATTACTATTTGACTCAGTTTATGGATAGATGCATTAGATTATCTTAATACAAATCTAGACTGTCTTCTGATAAAGTCTGATTAAAATAATTATTACTATAAAATCACACTTGATGATGTGAAGATATATTATAACAGTTTCTGGTTGATGGATATACTATATTATAGATACTTTCATATACTGTACTATATGTATTTTAATGTAAATATGTTATATGTATTTTGATACCAATGTGTTACTAAGGCACCATAATGTTGTATTTTATCTTGATTGATACTTTTCACTTTAATTTGCTCTTGATTCAATGCAAATGTCATCCATTATTATATTATTGGGATGAGGTGACAACTTAGTGATATAGGTAGATACATGTAGACTAACTTATAATAATAAAACACTTATACGTATATTGATTTACGTACCAGAAGAGAAGACTTGATCCTGGCCCTCCAGAGTAATGTGTTTGCAGCCTGTGTGGCGTGAACACTCTTGGTCCTGAGGCTCTCGGCCTCCTGCTCCACCGCACGCAGGTGAGTGTTCTTTTCCCTCAACAACTCCTCAACGGCTTTGACCTGCAGCTCAACTTCTCGTAGCTTGTCCTGCGTTCCCTTGGGTGGTGGTGGTGGTGATGAATGTTAGTCATCATCATCATCATTATTCTATTACTATTACTGTACTATAAATATTCCCATTTTATGAAGCTAATTAATAGTGAATCTAATTAAAAACATAACTATTGCAGTGGCTAAGAAAGACATTACTTGTTAAAATGTTTTGTCATAGTTCTCATTCAATTTTATATTATGAGGGAAAGATGCATAAAAACCCAGACTTTATCAAAATCAATGTCAATGGACGATTAGCATGTATGTTCCTCTTTTCCAGGAAATTGTTCTGTAATATCTGTTAACATACATTTATTACAGGATACATCTATGTACACAAAGACCGTAAAGCAACAGTATGACTGATAAACAAAAAAATAATCCAATAACATGTAATTAAAAGTACCTGTAATGTAATGAAAAGTAGTACCTGTAATGTTGCTTGTTCTTCTTGCAACACTGCTTCCCACACTAGAGTTTCCTCCTGTAGGGTTGTAAGCCGCTCCTCCAATTCCATCTTCTCTTTGTGCTCATCACCTTCAAAACATTCATGTGAATAAAACAGCCTTTGCAATCACCACCGTATATAACTTAAATGGAGCACAAAGTATTGGGAAAAGTTAAATGATAGCAAGTAATCACAACATAACAATTGCATAGAGTAGACTTGTAATAACTAACTGTGGTGGAAGATGAGGTGCAGCTGTGATCGGTATTGCTGTCCCTCAATGGTCATCAGCTGCACCATCTGCTGCAGGGCCTCCACTTCCTCCTCTGCTTGCCTTACCTCACGATCCAACAAGTCTCCTGCTTCTTGCAACCCTGCTCGCTCACCTTCCACCTTCACCATAGTAAAGAATTCATAAGAATGTTAAAATCATATCTATAAGTGTAGAGTTACACTACAATGCTTCCTTTATTTAATTACCTAATTAAAATGTGCATGGTGCTGCCAGTAACAGGAATATAAAACATGATAGAAAATAAATTGTCAGCTATGAAAGGAGGCGACAGCATTTATTTTGTACCCAAATTTAAAAAAGATTTTATAATGACATGTATTTAAGAGATAATGATGATAGTTACCTTTAAGAAGACACTGGTTGGTGATATTTCTTCACCTTCTGTAGAATCAAGGCTGCGTTTGATCTTGTTGTACCTGATGCATAGGATAATTATTAATATGATATGACCAGACTACTACGTGAGAGGAATGTATGTGTGTATGCATGTCTTGTTTTGGCACTGTCTGATATATAGATAAAAAACTGACCCAACTAACATACACACACCACATATATGTTAGATTTGCTGCACAGAATTCCTTCCACAAATGTGAGACTACAATGGTGATATTTGCTTACTTTTCCCTGAGCTGCTGGAGTCTGGAGGAAACTTGATGCACTTGAAGGGAGAGTTGGTGAAGTTCTGTTTCTACCGTCCTCTTGTCTCGCTCTGACTCTTCAATCCGAGCTTTGACTTCCTGTATTTTTTCTGTCACCATCTGGAATAACAGGAATGAAGGGAATGAACTTTTTATTTTGATACAGTGAATGAGAAGTCTAACTAACTTTTTTCTTCAATTACTTTCTAATGAATTAAACTAATATTCCTAATAACTTTTATATAGAAGGGAACTTGTCAATGTTTGTATGTAATTAAATTTTTTACTTTTATAGCTGTCTTTTATCTGTTGGTCGACAAAAATTTAACCACTTTAATTTTGACTTCTAGAAACTTTTAAGTCACACTTCTGCAAGACAACAGATGACACTTTGACAGTAGTTATCTAAATTCTCTTTTTTCTGTTTATGGCATTGCGGTTTAGAAGTCATCAATTTCACCAACTCACTTGTTCCATATTGTGTTTCTGGCTGGACAGCTTGGTAGCCTGGGTGGAAGTGATCTGCAGCTGCCTCATGCGTCGCTGAAGGTGCAGCTGTTCAAGGCCAATGTCTACACGCACCTCCTCCCGGGCAGAGGTGAGCTTTGACAGTTCCCTAAACATTAACACAGAACAACAACCATCAGTAACACAATGCTGGAAAACTTCGAGTGTTGTGATGGGACAGTGAACCTTGAACAAACTACACTTGCACCTTGGTCACTGTGTTGAGTGTACTGTCAGGGATTATGTTTTTTTGTAATTAATTCATTTATTTCTCTAATTTATCTATTTTTGGCCAAGAGTTATGAAAAGTATCAGAGAAATCCTCACTCAAATTGCTACTCCCAGAAAGTATATAGAAAAAGTCCTGAAAGAACTGATTAATTTTACAATGGATTAGGAATAGCATATAATTTCCATACACACCTTTCAGCGCTGTGATTGTTCATCCTTACAGTGGTTAACTCTCCTTCAATGTTCTGTTCTTGTTTCTCCAGTTGGGAAACATTCATTTGTTCTGTGAAGCGTGAAGTCTGAGAAACAGTGTCAAGGATTAGGATTCATAGTATGGACAGGAAACCATTTCAACCATTTGTATCAAAGAAATTAATGTAAAAACTTGTGTATAATTATCAGCATCAGTAACGTAAGAGACGAGTGGGATGGAGTGTGCAAGAGTAGAGTGTATTGACAAAAACAAATGGAGTTCTTTTCTGTCCACCACCTTGATGGAGTCTAAGGAAGGGGCATCAAACTAGATTAAATTACATTATCAACCCTGTTATTTTTTTTATAAGAGGTAGAACAAAATGAATAACTACAAAGTAAAAATATACATTAGTACCTACCATTGAAGTACTAGATTATCACCTTATTAACTGACCTTGAGAGATGCCAGCTGCCTTGTTAAGACCTTGATGGTGTTAGAGGTGTCGTGTAGCCGCTGCTGCAACACTTCAAGGTACTTCTGTTGGTCTGCCTCAGCTGCAGTGTTGTTGTTACTGTCATGGGTGAGGTCATGGATGTGTCGGCGCAGCTGCTGTATCTCTGCCTCCTGTTGTAAAATTATCATGATAAAACATCGTGATACATAAGAATATAAGGAAGCTACAAAAGTCCCGGGAGCATACATAATAGTTATATATATATGTTTTAACTTAAGAATTTCAGAAAATCCAACCTGATCATGTAGTATTTCCTTTTGCTTGACTCTCCTTCCCTCCAATTCCTTGATGTTGGCCTGGTGTCGGGTCTTGGCAGAGGTCAAGGCTGTTATCTCGCTTTTAACCCTGGTTTCCTCCTCCTGCCACGTGGCTAAGGCCTGTCTATGGTGCTGCTCTGCCTCCCCCACCCTCTCCTTCTGCTTGATCAGTCCTCTCGCCACTCCCTCTGCCTCCTATTAGAATGAAGTTACATTTAGTTCAATTGTGTTGAATGTTGAGCTTTAGTGTTAGGTTGTCTTGAATAGATTGTTAAGTGTATTCATGCACTCTGCTTTCTCTCGTGTTACGTATATAAACTATAGTGCAATACACATCAGTGGGAAAATCCATTAAATTAAACTATCCCTAAATAATTACAGCATTACCATTTTAGAACTGAAGCAAGTTATGTACGTACAGTTTTTTTTTTTTTTTTTTTTTTTTTTTTTTTTTTTTTTTTTTTTAATCACTTCCAAACTCTTTGCAGTACAAACCATTCAACTATTACTGTCCAGCCTTTGTGGTTTGTGAACAAGAAAGGGAGGGAGTGTTTGGGTAGGGAGAGGTGGAGGCTCTTCTGCCATGGCTGTGGACGTATGTCGTCTCTTCCCTTCAGATCAACTTCAATAATGTGAGTAGTATTGCAAATTATACCTTTTGTCTAATAGAAATTAACTTATTAAAAATAAAAAGAATGAACATATTTTCTATGAGACACAAGATCATACCTTAACAATCGTCTCCAGTGAATGTAATGTCTCCTCAGCTGACATGACTAATTCAGTGTTCAGAGTGAGTTTCTCTTCTGCTTTTATACACTGCTGCTTCAGACTTGCAAGGAAGGCTTTCTTCTCCCCGAGTAGGGTCCTCTGCTCCTCCAACCTGCGTTCCAGGGCATCCAGCTCCTTGTTGATCTTGTCAAGGGCATTCTCCATTGCCCACACCTGCACACCAACACAAAGGTTATACAAAAGAAGGTTCAGTATTACAAATATTATATATATATATATATATATATATATATATATATATATATATATATATATATATATATATATATATATATTATATATATATATATATATATATATATATATATATATATATATATATATATATATATATATATATATATGTATATATATATATATATATATATATATATATATATATATATATATATATATATGTATATATATTTATATATATATATATATATATATATATATATATATATATATATATATATATATATATATATATGTATATAGTTTTTTTTCATATGTCAAGAAATTGAATATGCATGTCTAAGTATTTAATTATTTTTATGAGGATTTAGTTAAAATACCTGATTCATTAATTACTATATTATGTACTATATCAAATTTTCCTTTATGACAATCTGAAACTGGTTCTCAAAGTAAAACACAAATATCAAAACAGATACACTAGTTTAACATTGGTTTCAGGAATGATTGAATTTTATCAAGTTTAATAAATATATTCATCAATCACCTGAGCCTGGATGTGTTCCCTGGTGCCAGTAGTAACCTGCAGCTGCCCACACACCCACCGCGCCTCCTCCTCCACAACACGCAGGTTTTCCAATGCTTCTTGACACGAGTCCTTAACTTGCAACAGAATCTGAGTCTCCTGCTCCACTTCCCTCCTTAGAGTTGCAATCTTCTGCTGTACTACCAAAGAGTCCTGCAAATATCAAATGATGATAAGCCACATACTCTTATACAACTAATATATTATATTGTGTCCCATGTATATACATTTTTCTGATTATTGCACTTGTATATAAACATAATTATGTGACTTAGATTATTGTGATGACTTAGATTACTTATGATTTCATAGATATAAGAATACTGACTTTTTCGTAATATCTTTGATTGTGTTTAAGCTTACGATACTGATCACTTTAATGAGTCAACATGAAATATCATTAAACAGTAATCACCCACCTCAATGCATGCTGTGTTCTCATTAGCTTTATGGAAGATGTGGTCCAAGGTCACCTCCCACTGGGCTAACAGGTGGTCACGGTGAGCAGCTGCCTGTAAGAAGGCTATGCCCAGCTGGTCCAAACAGGCCTGTGCCACCTGTACCTCACCCTGGGCTGAGGAGAGTTCTGCCTCGGCCTGAGCCACTCTGTCACACTCTTGCTCCAGGGACACACTCAGAGCCTGTGAAAGGAGGTTCAAAGGGAGGATCAAACAAGACAAGAATACTGTACAATTCTACATGATCTGTGTCCTACATATACAGGTTAACTCACTGCCATGATCCAAACTGTATCATCCATAGCATTCAGTCATGTGTATTTACCTATTTGTAACATTTAGTATTGGAGTCAAGCTTGTATTATTGTCTCTATATCTACTTTTATTCAACTCATTGTTATGTGTTCCAGCACACACCACCTCCACACACCACCTCCACACCCACCTCCTTTCAAGCATCAATACTTGGGAAAATACATTTATTGTAATTGTTTAAACATCAAGTCTTTTCAATCTGTACTCATGACCCATTATTCTTCTATGCCTTTATTCTAGTATTGTTTTCTTGATAGTTTAAAAAAATTTGAATTACTATAACACTAATAAGATATTGAACTGTTTCATAGGATAGTTTGTCACCTTGAGTTTAGAAGCATCTTCTGCCGAGTACTGAAGAAGGAGTAAATTATCTTTCTCAGCTTCAGACAAGTGGTCCAGAAGCTCCTTCAGGAGATCAGAGTCATTTGTCAAATTTTTTTCAAGTTCTTCTGCTTCTCTCCGCCTCTGAGATGCTCTGGCTTCAAGGGAGTCTGAGGCTTCTTGGAGACAGGCTAGTTCTGCATTCCTCTTCCTGCACTGACGCAAGATTCCCTCCGCCTCACTGTTGGCTGTCTGCTCCTGCTCTCCCTCAGCTTCTATGTCTCGGGTATGTGCCAACACTAAGGCCTGTAAGGAACACACCACGGTCACACAAGTATCTCTTCATATGATATAAATGTTTGTTATTCTGTTAACGACACATTATGAATATTGAACATAATACATAGTAAGGATCTTGAATGAAAAACCTTAGTATTGTTATCTTTACCTAACCTTCCTTAACCTTGGTATCCTTAAGCAACAATTAAACATTATCCTTGAAACATGTACCTGAATATCGTGTAACATTTGAGTCATTTCTGTCATACGCTGAGTGTTGTGTTTGTTGGACTCACTCTCCCCCTTCCATTCCTGGTCCAACTTTGTCACCTCCTGCCTTAGTTTTTCCACATCTTCAGCTATGGCCCTGTTAGAGTCATTCAACAACAGTACTCCCAAGCCAGGGTTAGCGAGAGCCTTCTCCAAAGCAGACTCCATTATTGCTGCTTGTCACAGGAAACAGCGAACAAACCAGAGTCTGAAATGGAATTCTTCTGAGTTAGTAAGTAGTGAATGAATTAGCAAGAGTTTAATGTGAGATTGAGATTGCGAGATAGAATAATTGAAGTAAGTTAAACATTTATTTATTGAAGGAGTGTTTGAGGATAGAATTTGTCATTAATATAGCATGTAGAACAGCCTGAAAGGTGAAGTAATGTGGACAGGTTAACTTGTATTATATGAAGGTTATGGTGGAAGAGGTAAGAAGAATATATATAGTATTAGGAAATGTGGAAGAAGATGACAAGAAACTTCTTTGGTTGTGTTTTGTTTAGAGATTAAGAAATTAAGATTTTTTGAGACTGAATACTACAAAGTTCTCCTTTTTGCTATTCAGACGAGAGAAAAAAGAGGAGGATAATTAATGATGATGATGGAAAAGAAGAAAGACAGATGAAAAAAAAGGAAAAATAATAAATTAATAGAAGAAAGAATAAATAAGAGCAAAGGATAATAGATGATAATGATTATATATAAATTTATTACTTAATGACAAAACGCAATTAGATAAGAAGAGAAGATACTTTTCTCTTCCTCTTCCTTTCACCTCTTCCTTACAGCTAGGCTTCAGTACTTATATATAGAGCTTCTTCTCCTTTATTACTAATGGTACACCTAATGGCATATTATTTTAGTACCTTTGTGTAGGTAATAAAGGGTTAATGTAAGTACTTTTTCCACTCATGTACCACCACCACCACCACCCTAGCAACGCATCTCCATGGCAACCAAGATATAGGGATTAATCGACAGTTTAATGAGTACTGTAACGCATTTATATAGACTGAAGATAATACTGATTTAAGTACATGTAATATATGCTTTACGAAAATACTGGTAAACTACACAACGAAAAAAAGGAAAATAAAATAATCGCGAGATTGTCAATGATATTCCTATTTTGTGTTTGTATTGATTATATACTAGCATTCATTTTTATTTTATTTTTTTTTTTTTTTGCATTGATTTGCTTATATGCGTCTTTGCGATGTAATAAAACCATGAGTATTAACTATAGTTACGCAATGCGCAGGACGATGCTCACATAACATAAGTAAACAAACAAACCTTACACCACTCAGTCTGCAGGGGAAATTATGGTATTTTTAAAGGTGAATATACTAAATAATAAGAACATTTATATCACATTATTTATGGGTTATGTGTGTACCTGTGACCTGTTGACTCGTGACCTTGTCCTTGTATTGCATCACTGTGCTTAAGAGTGTCAGAACGTGAGTGATGTTATTGCCTTATGTTGCGTAGTTTTGAACACCTATAAAGAAGGTGGAAGGTGTGGGCGTGTAGACAGTCAACCTTAGTCATCATTACGGTGTGAAACTTATGTGCTTTGACTGTTGCTTCTTTTCTATCACTATGGAAAACAATCACTATGGTAAGTAAACAGTATGGTAACTTAGTGTACTTTGAGTGTAGTGTCAAGGGTTTGATCCCCGTCTGCTGTCTTCTCATTCTCAGTGTTTCAAAACGTGTTAAATTATATTGGGTTCTTTCTCCCCTACACGACTAAGTAATGAGGTGAGACGAGGGTAAAGAATCGTATTTTGTTAGTAATTCAGCGGCATGACCGTTTGAGGTGATCTAAAGTTTCTGAAGTTGAATTTGCAGTGTATTATAAAGGTAAAGATAATCAAGTGGTTAAATAACGGAATATAACCTAGACGAGCTGTGGTGTGTAATATTACTATTCTTTATGTTGTGTGTATGGCTGCACGAGGCAAGGCAAGGCAAGGCAGTTTAAAGTTTACGAAGTTTGGTAGATCAGTATTTCTACATAACTACTGCTGGTACGATATGTATATTAATATGATAATAAAACAAATGTTGTACTGCAGAGAATAAGAGTAAATATTTTATGGTAAATATTTAATAAAACATTTTGTTCTGCAGAGTGAGAGTAAATATTTGATCAAACCTATATGGTGTCCTGCAGAGAGTAAGAGTAGTAATATTGGTATGTTTTCAGAAGTGATACAGTCAAGTGATGTCTAACCATCCACCCAAGAAGAAGTTGTGTCAAGTATCAATAAAGGACATGTTGAAGCCTGTGTCTGACCGAGGCGCATCATCAGAGTGGGGTGAGTCTAACCTAACTAAAAAAAAAAAAAAACTAAACTAAACTAAACAAAAACCAAACTAAACTAAACTAGATCAAGATTCGTTTCCTTAACCACTCGATATCTCCTTACCTTTATAATACACTGCAAATTCAACCTCTGAAACTTGTTCAGATCACCTCAAACAGTTATGTTAAGAAATTTCTTTGATATTATTTTTTTTTCTTCATGTGTGTGCTTACGTAATTGCAATAGTACATAGAATAAATATTCATTATGACAGTTGTAGAGTTTAATAAGGTCTATCAGATGCTGCAATGATATTTCCATTATCTCTAATAGCTTCCGAGAAAATTAGAACGAAATCTATCTTTTGGAAAAAATATACGGTTTAATTTTACTGCGTAATTATTATACATAGGACAAATATTCATTATGAAAGTTGTAGAGTTTATTTAGGTCTATCAGATGCTGCAATGATATTTCCAATATCTCTAATAGCTTCCGAGAAAATTAGAACGAAATCTATTTTATGGAAAAATTATACGGTTTAATTTTACTGCGTAATTATTATACATAGAATAAATATTCATTATGACAGTTGTAGAGTTTAATTAGGTCTATCAGTTGCTGCAATGATATTTCCAATATCTCCAATAGCTTTTGAGAAAATTAGAACGAAATCAATTTTTGGAATAAAAATACGGTTTAATTTTATTGCGTAATTATTATACATAGAACAAATATTCATTATGACAGTTATAGAGTTTAACTAGGTCTATCGGATGCTGCAATGATATTTATGATATCTCTAATAGCTTCTGAGAAAATTAGAATGAAATCTATTTTTTGGAAAAAAGATTCAGTTTAATTTTACTGCGTAATTATTATACATAGAACAAATATTCATCATGACAGTTATAGAGTTTAATTAGGTCTATCAGATGCTGCAATGATATTTCCAATATCTCTAATAGCTTCCGAGAAAATTAGAACGAAATCTATTTTTTGGAAAAATTATACGGTTTAATTTGACTGCGTGATTATTATACATAGAACAAATATTCATTATGACAGTTGTAAAGTTTAATTAGGTCTATCAGATATTGCAATGATATTTCCAATATCTCTAATAGCATTCAAGAAAATGAGGAAATGTATGTTTTGGAAAAAAATACAGTTCTATTTTACTGCATAATTATTAGTCATAGAACAAATATTAAAAATGACAGTTGTAGAGTTTAATTAGGGCTATCAGATGCTGCAATGATATTTCCAATATCTCTAATAGCTTCCGAGAATATTTGAATGAAATCTATTTTTTGGAAAAAAGATATGGTTTAATTTTACTGCGTAATTATTATACATCGAACAAATATTCATTATGACAGTTATAGAGTTTAATTAGGTCTATCAGATGCTGCAATGATATTTCCATTATCTCTAATAGCTTCCGAGAAAATTAGAACGAAATCTATTTTTTGGAAAAAATATACGGTTTAATTTTACTGCGTAATTATTATACATAGAACAAATATTCATTATGACAATTGTAGGGTTTAATTAGGTCTATCAGATGCTACAATGATATTTCCAATATCTCTAATAGCTTCCGAGAAAATTAGAATGAAATATATTTTTTGGAAAAAAGATACGGTTTAATTTTACTGTGTAATTATTATACATAGAACAAATATTCATTATGACAGTTGTAGAGTTTAATTAGGTCTATCAGAAATTGCAATGATATTTCCAATATCTCTAATAGCTTCCGAGAAAATTAGAACGAAATATATTTTTTGGAAAAAAGATACTGTTAAATTTGACTGCGTATTTATTATTCGTAGAACAAATATTTATTATGACAGTTATAGAGTTTAATTAGGTCTATCAGATGCTGCAATGATATATCCAATATCTCTTATAACTTCCGAGAAAATGAGGAGGAAATGTATATTTTGGAAAAAAATACGGTTCTATTTTACTGCGTAATTATTAGTCATAGAACAAATATTCAAAATGACAGTTGTAGAGTTTAATTAGGTCTATCAGATGCTGCAATGATATTTCCAATATCTCTAATAGCTTTTGAGAAAATTAGAACGAAATCATTTTTTTTTTAAAAGATATAGTTTAATATTACTGCATAATTATTATATGTATGTAGTTTTTTTTTCTTCAATTAAATACATGTTCTGCTTTTTCCTAATCTTGTCTTATAAATTTATTTTGCCCATATCTCAGCCTCCAACACATTCATTAATTCTTTACATCATTTAAACATTTAGTCTTTCTTATTTAATATTTTCCTGCCCCAGTGTGTGTATATGTGTGTGTGTGTGTGTGTGTGTGTGTGTGTGTGTGTGTGTGTGTGTGTGTGTGTGTGTGTGTGTGTATTCACTGTCACAGTCTGCTGCTGGTCTCTCGAGACAGCCGGCCGTCCCCCTATGGAAAGAGCTCAGAGCTCATAGTGACCAATCTTTGGGTTGGACCGAGACCACTCACACACAACACACCAGGACAACGAGGTCACAACCCCTCGACTTACATCCCGTACCTACTCACTGCTAGGTGAACAGAGACTACACGGGAAAGGAGACACACCCAAACTATCTCCGTTCACCCAGGGGATCGAAAGCTGGCCCCCTCGGTTGTGAGCCGAGTGCGCTAACCACTACGCTAGCGGACCGTATGTGTGTGTGTGTGTTTGTGTGTCGCAGTAAATTATCTAGTTTTGTTATGTATTATGTATTTATTTGATGTAGTTGTCTCAGTATACATAAAGTGACTCAAACTCATGTTCTTCTGTCTCCATGTATAATTTTATGCAAGCTAGCCATGAATAGTGTGTTTTTATACATACACATGCGTCTCCTCATAGTAAGTAGTATGGAGTTAGCAGAAATATTCATGCCTGAAATTAAATGCAAAATTAATGCTTGTTCCCATTTCAGAAAGCAAGAAAAAGTATAGCGGTTCAACCTCAATGAATAAAGACAATATGGAAAACAGTGAATCCCAAACCAGTGAAAACAAACTCAGTACTGATTCCTTTGGGGCTGCAAGGATGGACTTAAATACAAAATATAAAGATGAACTAAGGAAAGAATATAAGGAGATAAAGAGTGCAAGGCCAGACAGCCACAGCACAGACTCAGAGGTAAACTGGGGAAGGTCTGAAGACTTACACCAGAAGAAAAGTAGTTATCCTCCCCGTGATGTAGGTGTTTGTGGGGATGAGACAGTCACTAAACACTCACATTCACCAACTCCGGCCACAGAAAAGAGTCAGACTAAAGATGTTTCCAAGAGAAGTAGTCATGTGAAAATGAAAGCTTCAGGAAAATCCCCAGCTAAGGTGATCTGATGAATGATGTTTATTTAATGCAAACTAATGTAAACTAAGAAAATTATGATAACCTTTACTTAGGTACTAGAAAAAACGACTATATATATTTTGTTGATGATTTAAAATTCCTAGTTGACTTATAAATGTATCATTATTATTATTATTATTATTATTATTATTATTATTATTATTATTATTATGCATTAGGTGTTCAATTTGTTGATGGATGGAGGTGCGACAGAGGTGAAACTATAGACAAAGGTTGGAAATGTTTGAGTAATAATAATACAATGTTTGTGTCACTACAGCTTGTGTCTAAAGT
Organism: Cancer borealis; assembly: GCA_036785275.1. Classification (NCBI taxonomy): domain Eukaryota; kingdom Metazoa; phylum Arthropoda; class Malacostraca; order Decapoda; family Cancridae; genus Cancer; species Cancer borealis. Next base: position 63,167 of record JAXIVD010000565.1, on the reverse strand, counting down.
ACATCTAAAATATTGTCATGTACATTGGTCATAGGAAAAAAGGAAACAATATAGGTTGGTAAATACAAAAACTAATAACAATTTTTTCCACACCTTATAATCCCAGTTTACTATAAGGAAATTTTCTACAAATACTATGATTCCTACTGTAAATAATGCAATCTTGTGTCCGTAGGGTGGTGAGAGTGTGAGAGGCAAAGAAAGGACTACAGACTTGCGTGACATGTTAGCGCGTGCAGCCGAACACAGAATTCAATCTGCAACAACATCACACAAGAAACCCATGTCTGAAAATGACACCAACGACCCCAAGAAGAGAGAGGTTTGTCTATCTATCTCTCTATTTATATACCACCAATCTGTTTATTATGGGAGAAGAGAATGGAATAATACGTAAGGGAATGTATGTAGACGTGACATAAATGGTAAAACTGTTTATTAGCAGGTATTACAGGTGTCATTTCATATAGGATAATTAAACACTATATTGATGGTGACGTCCTTTCTCCCACAGTGGCTAGGAGTGCCCTTGTCCTCCCTGCCATGCCTCAGTGCTGCCAACCCCAACGTGCCTGCTGTCATCCCCTCCCCAGACCACACTGTGTTGGTGAGGCTGCCTGTGTCCCAAGGCTCGGCACTTCTGCCATACCCTTCCACACATTATGACACCTGGGATCAGTACCACGTCAGGATGCCATGCTCTCCTAAAAGCCATTACCCAAAGAATAAGGTACATTGTTATTATAAGTTAGATTATAAGAACATTAACATTAACATTAAGTTCAAGTTCCATTATATAAGTTAAGGTATGCATTGAGTAGCCTGGTTGTGTAATGGTTAACACGCTTGCTTCACGGCTACAATGTCAAATTTAAATTCCTTGCCAGTCAACGGATTATTTTATTCCTATTTCCTTTCACTCTTAACTCCTGTTCCTTAAGCAGAGAATATATGTGGACATAAATCAAGGAGTTAACTAAAGTATTATTGTAAATCGGATCACTTATAAGCATTAATTTTTGTTATATTTCTACAGGATACTGTTGTTCCTCGGTGGAATGTGATCGCAGAAGCACTAAGCAGAGACATAAAATGTGTTGAGGACTTGGAGCGAGCCGTGGTGGAGTATAACAGTAGATATGCATCCAAGTGGAAGTTCAGAGGCCTCCACATCCTGCTGGAACAGGTAACTTACTGACCTTACTCTTGTTGACCTTGAATAAGAATATGAAAGAATAAGTTTTAGTCACCTCTCAACATTTTTTGCTAATATTGATCATGTACATTTTCTATATTAATTTTTGTTCTACTACCTCACCAGGAATTTGAGGAAGAGGAGAGCGAGTACTTTTTCAACAATACTTTACCGGCGATGGTGCAGCTGGCGTTGAGTCTGCCTCGGTTGGTGACCCAGGTTCCTCCCCTCCTCCTGCAGGGCACCACTCACTCAGTCACACTCTCACAGATGCAGGTCAGTCACAGCTGCTGATGTGAGAGAATGGAAGAATAATGAGATGATTAGGAGAATATACAAAGGTGGAGGGGATACTATGGATCTGAGAGGAGGAAAGAGAGAGGTGGTTGAGGTGGATAGAATATTAAAATGTGGAGTGTATGAAGAGGAACAAATGCAAACTTTACTCCTATAGCCACACTTTTATAGGATTTCCAAGGAACGAGCATCAGAGTCAGTTGAATATATGTAATTTGATCAGACTCTCTATTCATTCCTTATTCAATTCATCTTTGTTATGCGCCTCCATTGACGTGTTTAGGAGAAGGTTATAGTTGTATGAAATAAATATAATAAAGACAATATTTATGTTTCAGATCGCCTCTCTTCTGGCCAATGCTTTCTTCTGCACTTTTCCAAGGAGAAACGCCAAGGGAAACGACACTGAATATGCTAGGTATCCTGACATCAATTTTAATAGGTGAGTAATGTTTATAAAGCGTTCAAGTGATGATTTGTTCTTATGGAGAAGAAGGGAAGCAATGAGGTGACAAGGAAGGTGTACTAAGGTGGAATGGCTGGTGTGGTTTTGAGAGGAAAGCTGTGTTGGAATATTCTTGAGGAAATTCCAAGAGTATATTAGATTTGATTGGAAGAGCAAGATACAATAAGACTGTTGTGACTTTAATGAAGTTTTGTATCATGTTATGTATTAATATATATTTTTGTATAAGCAAATTTTTTGATGAATCTCCTGATTTTTGTTAATGTTCCTTAAATTTAATCCTTTATATTATTTGTGATGTTTTGTTGAATCATCCTAATTAAGTGTTATTAATAATTGTGGTGTTTGTTGATAATCATTCATTACATTATTGCACTCCCAGGTTATTCTTCCACAAGGAACAGCGGTCCTTAGAAAAGATTAAATGTCTGCTCCACTACTTCAAAAGAGTCACAACCAAACGTAAGTTGTAGCAACATTAGTATGGTGTATTAAAGGTGTAACGTGTGGATACATACTGATATATCATAGTAATCACCAGACCTGTGTACGTCCTTCCAATATTGTCCATTTTTCCAATATTATCAAGTGATTAAAACACTCTTGCATCTTATCCATTAACATTACTGTGAAACCTGAACATTGGCTCATGAGGAGGAATTGGTGACATAATTACTGCTTAATGAGTGACTGTGTGTGTTAACATGTAAATGATTAACCCTCCCCCCAAAAAACAATATTAAACACTGTAGGAATAATAGTTAAAAATCAATTTTTTTTTTTTTTATCTTGTCACTAGCTCCTACTGGAACCGTGACTTTCACCAGACAGACTGTGTTGTACCAGGATGCCCCCAGCTGGGTGACCTCCAAGAAGCTCCTTCCTAACCTGCACATCAGCACCACTGGACTCATAGAAGAGGCAGCCGGGTTACTGCAGGTTGACTTTGCAAACAAGTAAGTCAGGCTTCACATAAACATTGGTTGGATAGCTTTATAATGAACTTGAAAAAGATGATATCACTCCTATGTTGATGTGTTTTGTAAATGAGTGACAGTTTTCATCATTTATCATAGTTATTCAGAACCTATTGTAGTGTTAATATATCAATGTTTATTGTACTCTAATAATTTCAAGGTAATACCAACACCACTGAAGACTCATGAACAAAAAGGAAAATGATGCTGCCAGACTTTATTTCTTGTTCACATAGATATACAAATTGACAGATTACATTAAAATTTGACTATGTAATTACTAATGTGTTGAGAAATATTTGCAATCTGACTCTTGCTAAAGAACCGTTGCACCACTGTTCCAGGTACTTAGGAGGTGGTGTGCTGGGCTTGGGATGTGTTCAAGAAGAGATAAGGTTTGTCCTCTGCCCAGAGTTGATTGTTTCTCGACTCTTCACACAGGTTCTAGATAAAACTGATGCTCTCATTATTACAGGTAAGAACCTAATGTGATGTCCAATGTCTAGGCACTAAGGGAGAGGAGTGTGTGTGTGTACCTCGTCTCGGCTGCTATATAAATTAATAGATAGATAGATAGATTCTGCATAATCGACTGAATACTTAGTTTTTTTTTTGTAAAAACATTCAACATGCAACCTTTCTCACCCAAACAATATTTCACTTTCTAGGGTGTGAACAATTTAGCCAAGGCTCCGGATACGCCTCCAGCTTCCGTTGGGAAGGACCATTTGAAGACACTACTCCTGTGGACCAGTGGGGAAGACGGCTGTGTCAGGTGACTGCCATTGATGCCCTGCACTTCACCAAGCAGCCCAACATTCAGTATAGACCAACCTACATCACCAGGGAACTCAATAAGGTGTGACATTATCAAACATCACATACTGTAGGCTCCTATGTCTTGCTTCTCATTGATGCAAGAATGTCAATGCCAAGTACAAATTTTGCGAAACCTGATCTCTATTTCTCATTTTCGTAGTGTAACTTTTCCTACATAAGCAGAACAATGTAGTGATATGACATAATATGAAAACAAAACACCTGTTGAGATGGATATGGATTGATGGATTGTTATTTATATTACAATTATGTGTAGGCTTGAAAGTGATCGAAGGTGGTTTCTATTACAGGCATATGCAGGCTTCAAGGTGATAGAAGGAAGTGCAGGTGTTCCAACAGGTGTGGCAACAGGAAACTGGGGCTGTGGTGCTTTCAAAGGCAATCCAAGGCTGAAGGTGAGGTGGTGTCTGGCTCCTTTATTACAATGACTCATAAAGATGATGGATACTTTACCAAACACTTGTAGGAGGCGGCCTCACTCCACCACAATTTACAGGAGATGGGTCTGGATGCCCAGGAAAAACATCATAGGTTACTGACACACTTGTAAACAGAGAATACCAACTGAGATGGTGTCAGAATTGAAAGACCTAATGTACAAGGAAAGGTTAAAACAAATCCAACTAAACACACTCAAACTTTTCATGTTTCCTGAACTCAATTTATTTTATTTTATTTTATTTTATTTATTTATTTATTTATTTTTATTTATTTATTTTTTTTTTTTTTTCCTCCAGGGTTTAATTCAGTTGGCTGTGTGTGGTTACATAGGAAGAGACCTTGCTTACTTCACCTTTGGAGACGAACAGCTGCGTGATGACCTTTTCACCATGCATGTCTTCTTGAAGGAGAATAATATAACTGTAGGTATGTGTACAGTGTTCTCTTATGTGTACTCATGGATAAAGAATGGTAACATTTATCCAAGTCTCACTTTTCTCTCCTATCCTTAAATCTTGAGTGTTTTTAGTTTCCATATGAATTTCAAATGGAAAAAGTGGCCCATTGGTGTAGTGGTTAGCGTGCACAGCTCACCACCGAGATGTCCGGGGTTTAAATCCACACCCTGAGAAGTAAAACAGGTGTAGTATATATGAAAAAAATGTTGTAATGATCACTAGTCATGTATCATGAATATGCTTAACATTCCTTTTTCTTAGAATATTCAAAGTTTTTCTTAAGGTTAGTAAAAAAAAAAAAAGTGAATGTTCGAACATTCATTGTTTAAGTTATGAATTTGTTTTGATGGATTGTGTTATTCATATTTGTAGGAGAATTGACTCAGGCGTTGAATCATCACGGCTGCCGGGAATGGTCTGATGGCACAGACCTGTTTGAGTACATCTGCCACAATTTGGGATCCTATGACTCGGACACAGACCAAGAAGGAAGCAAAGATGCTACGGATGTTCAAGGTTAGTCTGTTTATGTATCTATGTCTATATCTATTTACCTGGCTTACTGTGTATCTATCTATATCTATATACCTGGCTTCTATCCCTATTAAAAGGAGGCAGCTAAAACCGCCTTTTACGGTCCACTGGGAATACAGTTAATGTGATACTTTTGTTAATAATGGCCTACTTTTCAAATATGAGTACATAAACGTTGTCTGGAATTTTTATAAAATGCCGTAAAAATGCATTTTTTTTTTCAGTGGAACGAACAACAGATGCATGTAAAACAGAGGAGGCAGCTGCACACTCCTCAGGAACATCACAGAGTAAGAGACCTTGCATGAACATTGCTGACTGCTTCCCAGAGCCTGGCCAGAGACATCAGCGGCCAATGAGTGAAGAGAAAATCCTCCAAGTCCTTTCAGAATGTGATCGTCTATTTGAAAGTGAGAAGGCCAAAAAGAAGCAAGGAGCTGGACCCATTAATGATAACTCTTCCCTTAAGAATGAAAGTCAAAGGAAAACAGAAGACCACAACAGTTCACCAAGGAGACCTGATAAAGTATCCCAGAATAGCAGTGAATCCAGTAGACTTTTCTCACTCCTTGATGAAATTGATTGCAAAGTCAATAAATGACAGAACTATTCATGTTTATAATTAGTGAAAATATAAATTCTTGTTACATATTTATCTGTTTCTGAAAAGCATTTAACATTCAATTTATTTTTAATGCATTTTTTCATGTGGAAATATTAATTGTACCGAGTGATATATTGTAATAATTTGTTTTGACCACGAATTAAAGTTTTTTTTTAACATTTATTTGTTCATGTTGCTCCTGTTGAGCTGCTACTTAGAACTTGAAAGACACACACACACACACTCTTTGCCAGCAGGATATAGTTAATGGAAAGCAGAGAGTTGAGATGAAGATTAAAGGAAGAGAGAGTATGGTAAGAGGTATGTGTGGAATAAAGTAAATTGAAGCAATTGGTTGTGATTAGTTTTAAGTCTTGTAAAGACGATGTGAAATAAATAAATAAATATATACATATACATACCTGTGTATATTACAATTGTGAAATTAAAATTAGTCTTGTCTTGGGGGCTGCAAGAATACTACATCACTGTGTTTCATGTGGGTCATAAAAGGCGACCAAAATTGATGGAGCGAGGAGTGTGGGAAGCCCCACTTCTGTATTCTGTATTCTGTATATGAAAAGACAACGCAGAGAGGGAGGGGAGAGTAATATCTCCCTGAACCCTAAACACTGAGATGGCTATCCCCATTTAAGTGAGATATCTATATATTTATATATACCCAGGAGATATCTCTTATAAAGGATGGTAATCAAGATATGGTGTAGGCGCAGTGCTTCTCAAACTATCTGATGTGGCGTACCGGCAGATATATTTTTGGGGAGTGGCGTACCGGCAGATTTTTATTGGGGGGGAGTTGAAAAACGACGCAACTTTGGCTACACATTAGCCAGCA
>JAXIVD010000565.1:50000-56299 GCA_036785275.1 Cancer borealis | reverse complement strand
GTAATTTCTCTAATAGTGAGTTAGGAACAGATAGGAAACGTTTTAGAGATTAATTCCTCTTCAAACATAAATATTTATCTGCATGAAAACTACAGAGTTCATCAATTGTGTGAAAAGTGTAATATATTATAGAATAGAGACATAGGTTATTGAAGATGATGTCGAAGGATAGGATCGTACGGTGAGATGGATTCATAAGATACATAACGTAACATAAGATACATAGAATACAGGAGTGCAATGGTGGTTTGACAAAGCTTAATTAGTGAAGTTAGAAAGCAAGTTTGTGTTTGAGTATATTAGTGTGATGAAACCAGTTACGTGGATTGTATTGATTTGGTTTGGTCACGTGGAGACTAAGGATGAGAGTGACAGGGTATAAAGTGTGTTATTATATTTAGTTAAAAGTGGAAGTAAAAGAGAAATGGAAGTTGCTGGGACTTACATCCCGTACCTACTCACTGCTAGGTGAACAGAGGCTACACGTGAAAGGAGCTTCGCCCAAATAATCTCCGTCCGCCCAGGGAATCGAACCCTGGCCCCTCGGTTGTGAGCCGAGTGCGCTAACCACTACGCTAGCGGACCGTGTGTGTGTGTGTGTGTGTGTGTGTGTGTGTGTGTGTGTGTGTGTGTAACAATAACAACAACACAGCTATAACAAAAAACACTTTACTACATAATAATCATATAGAAAATAATAATAGTTAATATGACAAGCAGCTCATTAATACACTACTTTTAAAGAGACACCAGTACTAAAAAATCCACTTAATTACTCATGTATGTGTCAACTTAATTAATAGTGAGAGGCATTTATCTAACATTTATCTCCTATAATAATAATTGGAAGAGGTCACAAGAAGAAAAAAAAGACAACTTACACCTTTTATTATTAGTTATCTATAGAATAAGTGTTGGAAACAAGCATGGAAGAATGGTGACGAAAAAGTGTGACTAAAGTGCGTCTCAAGATGCCATAATTCGGTGACATAATATTCCCTTCAGTCAGCCATGGATTTGAATTTGATCGTGAGGATAAGTGAACGGTTACGGTTACTACGTTGAACGGTTACGATATATAAGTTGAACGGTTACGGTAAATAAGGTGAACGGTTACGGTAAGCAACACGGATTCAATCTGCAGGTTCAGCAGTAATGGAACAGAAGTGAAACGATGTTGTTTTCTCTGCATTGTTAGGTTGTTTAAATGCATTGCGATTGTGTTTTGGTGACACGAGTAAAGGTGTTGAACTTTTTTTTTTTTATTACAGATTATTGGCAAAACTGTATTCCTCGGCAAGGTCAGATCACCATTGATAGCGAGGTAATAGGCAGAAAAGTTATGAAAGTAAAGAAAAGGAAAAGAAAGTTCATGAATAAATAAAAAGCCAAAGGGGAAAAAATGTATATAGTGTAAAAGATGGAGTTACAGGAAGGTGGACGAAGTGGTAAAAATGTGTTGTGATAAAAAAAAATGTGTAGAAGAAAGTATAAAAAGAAAAGATACATTGACTGCATCCTTACCAAACCTGACCCTTTACCCTTTTACCTCTCCCCTCCAGGAAGAGATGCATCCTGACCCACGTTACTCTTTCCGATGGCAACGTCACTCTCTTACGTCCCTGTTGTTCTACCTCCAGTTGGACTACATGTAAGTATTCCAAATTATCTCTTAATACATTTTAGGGTTATCATCAAGGAATCTCAGGCTTACTAGAGTTTCACATGTAGACAGGATTTCTCAAGCCTGTCTACATGTGGATATAAACCCCGTCCTGTAACCACTGCACCAGGCTAAGTCTAGTGAGGGAACCCAGTGCAGGTTAGGCTTTATGACAGCAGCAGGAAGCAGTTTCAGTAGATGGATGTTATGGATGAGTCGTACATCTTGACCCTGCTGCAAGTTTGGGGAAGGAAGGAGGGAGGAAGAAAGGGAGGGTGTCGGTAAGTGCCACTAGACTGACCTCATTCACTGGGAAGCAACTCTCCCTATGTATGTTTTACTGCAACGTTGTGAGTTCCAGGACTCCATCTTAACGAGTGAGCACCTTGTGCAACTGTTACTGAACATCATCATTCTTAGGATGTTACTGGTTCCCTTAAGGAGCGGGTGCACCTCAACATTAATGTGAATAACATGATGGTGCAGCGTGTTGGACCAGAGAAAGATGTGCATCATCGTGCTGCCGTGGGATAAAAAACGCCAATCCATCTCGCTATCGCTATGTCTGCCGTGAAGTAGCCCTCATTGTGCAGTGCTATGATCCCTCCACGCCCACTCTGTGTGGTTGCCATAGTGATTGACGGACACTACCATGCCTCTGTCGCCACAACACCTACTATGAAACTGTGCCATCGACATAACGAAGCACCAAGCCACAATACCTTCCAACAGTGAGATATTGCCCACATCGTCTAGACATGTAATGATTCGTGAATAAAACAGTCCCACATGCAAGCCCTACATTTTTAACCTTCGCTCTATTGACCCATTTGTGGTTGTGATATGATGATACGTAAAGTTATGTTTGGGAAAACAAGATAATGGTTTAATTTTACTGCGTAATTATTAGTCATAAAACAAATATTCATAATGATAGTTGTAGAGTTTAATTAGGTCTATCAGATGCTGCAATGATATTTCCAATATCTCTAATAGGTTTCGAGAAAAAGAGGAAGAAAGTTATGTTTTGGAAAAAAGAAACGGTTTAATTTTATTGCATAATCATTAGTCATAGAACAAATATTCATAATGACAGTTGTAAAATCTAATTAGGTCTATCAGATGCTGCAATGATATTTCCAATATCTCTAATAGCTTTCGAGAAAATGAAGAAGAAAGTCATGTTTTGGAAAAAAGATACCGTTTTTCACTGCATAATTATTATTCATAGAACAAATATTAGGAAGGTCACATAGTGTGAGGGACTTGGGAGTTCAAATAAACAGTGACTTGTGCCCCAGGGAACAATGTATTATAGCTAGAAATAGGGCCAACAAAATACTGGGATTTATTAGTAGGCGTGTGACAAATCGGAGTTCTGAGGTCATTCTGAGGTTGTATTTAGCGCTAGTTAGATCCCACCTAGATTATGCAGCTCAATTTTGGTCCCCTTATTATAGGAAGGATATAAGCTCCTTGGAGGCAGTCCAGAGAAGAATGACCAAGATGATTCAGGGGCTGAGAAATCTACCCTACAAAGATGGGTTAAAACGTCTTAATTTCCACTTCCTAGAGAGGAGGGCAAGAGGGGATATGATTGAGGTTTTCAAATGGGTAAAAGGAATTAATAAGGGAAACATTGATCAGGTTTTAGAAATTAGTAGTCAGGATAGGACACGTGGAAATGGGTACAAGGTAGAAAAACTTAGATTCAGGACAGACCTAGGTAGTTATTGGTTCACTAACAGAGTGGTAAACCATTGGAATAGGCTGGGTAGACATGTAGTAAGTGCTGAGTCAATAGGTAGCTTTAAAAGACGGTTGGATGAGAGTATGGATAGGGATGACAGGTGGGATGGCTAAATATTGGATTATTCTAAGGGTGGGGGACAAGGAACTGCTTTGTGTAGGTCATTAACTGGCCTCTTGCAGTCTCCTCAATTCTTACGTGGTTCTACCAATATTTGACCATGGCAACTCAGCCCATTGTTGTTACTATATTTTCCAAGATCCATTACAGCACAATATAGTATTCCGTAATGGGTTATATTGCTTAACAAAAAAGTATAAATATTACGGAACAGTTATCATATATATATATATATATATATATATATATATATATATATATATATATATATATATATTTATTTATATGTCGATTATTGATGGATGGCTGGAGTCGCATAAAGCCGTTAGTTTGCTTATTCAATAGCGCCTACGACGGGTAACCACGCATACCAACCCTATCGAGACGATAGGTGATCAGGCAGCATGCGTCATTATGTTCATTTAGCCATTTTTTGCACCACACATAAACGTTACTTTTGGGAGCTATAGTACCAGTCAGGTTCCTTCCACAAAGCCTGTTGTGACACCCATCCGCGTCACTGGTATAGTTAACACCCAACCACACTCTCACTGAGGACGCCTGCAGGAATGCCCTCAGGCTGACTTGGGCCTGTAAATGTGAAACTGAATTGATTTGTTCAGGTCTATTGAGAATATTGTTGTGTGCATATGGCATCGAGCATAGGTGAATGTTTTTATAAAAGTCATAAAACTTAGTGGCCGATTCTTATGATGCACTCGAGATGGTTGTGTAATTTCCCTTCTGACTACCTTACTGCACACTTGTTTGGATTGTTTAAAGGGCTCGAGTGGGTGGCGGTAGTGTTTTAACTGTAATATCTTTAAGTTGAAATTTACCTTTGCTATTGACGGGTTTCGGATATTGCAATACCAAAGTTGGCTCGAAGTAAAACAACAAAGTCTGGGGTTCAAGGCTCCGTCCAGTGTTGTTTTGGGGAGGCGCTGCTGGGGCTTCCTCACCCCTGCCTAGCGTCTTGCGTGGCTGGAATTATTTTGTTGCATTGAATCTCCCCGATTATTACCTGTTATTCGTACATCACCAAGGCAGTGGCGGTAAATGTATTGAAACATGTTACTTTTTTAATCCTAGTTATGATTTAGAACAGTTATCTAGAGTATTGAGGAGAAGGGAATGGCTGACGTCCCTTAAAAAAAAATACATTGTTTGATTTATTTGTAGTTAGCTTCTTTATTCATTGCTATTATTTTCTTATTGATTGATTAATTATTCAGCAGTCAATCAATCATTCATTTTTCATTCTAACCCTAATGAGAATACCCAACACACACACACACACACAAAAAAAAAAAAAAAAAGTGGATTTCGACCATAACAGATGCGTCGTGTAAGCTGTGAGCGATGAAGGTTTTGGCAGCGAGATTATTGTGTGTCTGTACGTAACTACACAAGACCTTCCAGCCAACCTATCAGCTGAGACGTTAACTTGAGTGCATCGGGTACTGTATTGTGCTATGAAATGTGTGTATCCAGACTATATCATTTGTACACACTCGAAGGTTTAATACATTTTTTCCTTATTAATGTTTTCATGGTTTGCGAGATACGGTTTCTGCAGACACAAATTACTTCCCTAGATATAAAAAAAGAAGCGTATGATTAGAGTAAAATGGTAGTAATTATACAGGCTTGGAGGAGGATGGGTGTTAAAAGATAGCAGTGACATAATTAGTAATGTACTTAAAACATTTAAATTGAGTTGAGACACATTGCACTCATCATACATAGAGAGAGAGAGAGAGAGAGAGAGAGAGAGAGAGAGAGAGAGAGAGAGAGAGAGAGAGAGAGAGAGAGAGAGAGAGAGAGAGAGAGAGAGAGAATGAGAGAGAATGAGAAAGAGAGAGAGAGAGAGATGGCCATATGTTTTCAGAAAAATTTACAATCCTACTTCACACCCTACTGAGCTTACCAGGAACGCCCTATGATTGCCAGACGGTATCATAACATATACGAGGAAGGGCAGCGCTAGGTATACCTCTGCCCTCCTCTTTATCTTTGTGGGGAACGGTTGGTACACAGAAAGAACGTACGTGCCTTATTTTATCAACAAGAGTACGTGGGTAATATGGCTTAGGTTACTGTGCTGGATAAGATATTGGTTAAGTTTATCACCAAGGCAGTGTGTGAGTTGTATACTGGTGTAAGTGAAAGGGATAGTAAAGTGTGTTGGACTCAGAGCCTCGAGTATATAGCCAGAATTGCAGCCAAGGTTAGGTTGTGATGATTAACAATAACAGTAGATCTAGTATTATTGGTCGTAATAATAATGATAATGATGGTAGTTATAAAGATGATGATGATAATGATAGTAATAATGATGATGATAATAATAATAATAAGAAAAATAAGAAAGAAAGAACAAGAAAAGCAAAATAAAGCAAGGAAAAAGAAGAGAAAAACGATGAAGAAAAAGAGTAAAAAGAAATAGACGAAAAAGAAAAGGAAAACTAAAAATTGGAAAAGAAGAGAAAAAAAGAAATGAAGCAGAAGAGGAAGTAGACGAAAAAGAAAAAGAAAAAGAAGAAATAAAAACGAAAAAGAAAAAGGTAAAAGTAAACAGGTACAAACAGAAACAGAACATTTTTTTTTTGAAAGAAATAGAAAAAAAGTAATAGAAAAAAACAGAAGGTAATGAAAGAAAGAACAAAGAAAAACAAGAATAAAAATGAGAAATCCATTTTAAGCCTCACATTGTAATATAAAAGGCAGACAAGGCATACGTAATACATCATAACATTGTTTTCT
>JAXIVD010000565.1:35000-45000 GCA_036785275.1 Cancer borealis | reverse complement strand
ACGAGCAATGATATTATTTCTGTAGTAACGTACACACTTTTCATTGTTTCTAATATACGCACACACACACATACACACAGACACACACACACACACACACACACACACACACACACACACACACACACACACACACACACACACACACACACACACATACACACACAGATATATATATATATATATATATATATATATATATATATATATATATATATATATATATAAAGGGATACAAAATAATATCCTTTAAAAGCTTGGTGACCTAATCAGATGGAAGATTGTGTTGCAAATCTCAAATTTCACAGATATACGACGATGTAACATTATCTTTCTGGTTTTCATGAAGAGGAGAGTCTTAGGCTTCACTGTCGTGTGTAATGAACACAGTGTCAAATAATGTTGCCACAAAGAAATTTTTAGTTTCCTGAGATAATCGTTGACATACATTTTAGTTGGTAATGTTAAGAGGACGTATTCTGTATTTCCCTGAGTATTATAACAAGTACTTTGCAGCTGGAACTGTATCCGTACCAAGCATTGTTGAGCGTCTTCCAAACACCGCATCCGCATCTTTACATTACAACACATTTGCTGGTGCTAAATGGTACAAGTTACATCATTGCACTTACTCTCCGATCATCCAATTACTGTGTAGCTCTCTTGTGGGTGTTTTAGAGTTTAACATCACCCAAGAATGGCATTGGATTGTATAATAACAGGGGAGAAAGGCGAAGGTCATCAACAGTAGAGCGTCCTTGTCCGGGTGATGAGAGGCCAGGCCAGGAAGATGGCGGCCGGGCGTGTGGTGTGACCTCGTCTACTCATGTTAACCTCCAACCAGGGATGAGAGGCAGAGGCTGGAAAGGCTTGTAAAGTACCATGGGTGTAGCATTGTTATCGTGTACTGTATACTGTAATTTATAGTCATTTACCGTTACTGTAATATAATTTAAATTGTCAGAATAAGTGTTTGGTTTCGAAAGCTTTTTAAGGTACGATTCGCATAGATTTATGAAACAGAAAATGCAATATCGATTTAATAGTGTTGATTCTTAAATGGATATTACATCGAGCGTAATTCAAATATTTTCTTAAGACATTTTCACGTCTTATTTCTTGTTACTCCCTAAATTAACTGTAAATCAGCACGTTGCCGCTGTCACGTACTTCATGCATGGCTACCTCGGCGTAACTCTTGCCACCTCAACATTAAGTGTTCGACTAAAGGTGACATCACCAATAACCGGAGGGTTATGTTGACTTTATGTAAACTCGAATCAATGCAAACATAGGTTCCGTGAGATTAATTTGTGGGACGCACGTTTGTAGCGTGACATTTCTCTCCTGGAGACATTTGTGACTGGTTCTAATTATGGAATTTTTTTTTTTTTTTTTTTTTTTTTGTGTGTGTGTGTCGTGTAGTCGTGTAGTCGTGTTGGGCTTCACCATCACCATTAGCCTTGGTCGTGGATGATGGATGCATTGGTGATGGCTAAGCTGGCATGGATCACCACAGGAGAACCTTAATACCAGAATCACATTAGCCTTGAACCACACTCCGGGCATAGTGTTCCGTGTTTTTATCAAATAGAAGGGAAGCGTTATGGCGCTGTCTACAATTAATGTCTAAACCTAAGCGTTTTGTTGCAAAAAAAAAAAAAAAAAAAACGCATTCTTTGATTTTTGTTAGGTACATGTACAACACGGGAAGCTTCAAGCATTGTTCTGCCTGACTGACTTAAACCTGCCCTGCTTGTTGTTACCTGACGTGGGTGTGAATGGAGCTGCGAGCCTCTCAAGATGATTCATCAAACGCAAATGTTGGCAGATATAGTGAAATTAATATAGCTTGTTCGGCCATATTATAGTTAAGTATTCATGGTAGATTATTTTGACAGTGTTTAAGTACACCTTAAACGTATTCATACTCAAGTGACGTAAACTTTAATGTTGTTTGTTTGACTTGAATCTCCTTGATTACGTTAGAAGTCCTGATGGCCTTGTTTATTATGAAGTCTGATTTTATTTGATTTATAGTGAAGATAAGCTTTTATGTCACGTTTTATTGTATAGTGTCCTTGACATGAAATACAAGTAATGAATTTTGTATTTTCGAATTCCAGAAAAAAAAGAATATATGTCACGTAGGGGAACAGGCAGCAGTATCAGGAATATTCTTAGAAAAAAAAAAATCGTTAGCTAGAGGTACTCGGTATAATTATCATTGAGTCAAGGTCACTTAGATAATTTGTAGCGCATTTGGTACATATAACTGCTTTTCCAAATTTACCATAACATAGAAAAAGAAAACTGCAATTGATGGATCCTAGCGTAGTGAACATTAATAATGGAAAAATGCAGAAATACTCGCAGTCATATCTAATGTAATCGTTGTATTGCGTGAGCTCTAATATTTGGTTTTGAAATTGGAGTTTTGCATTGAATGGCGCGTTTTCGTGTTTCCTGCACGGTAACTCACATAATCCTAGTTCCTCGCTGAGCCTCTCTGCAGCTGGTCGTGTTCTGTGGCTCCAGCACTGAGAGACAGTATGTAAAGGCTCCACGACTAAGAGACCGTCTGTAAAAGTGCTTTAGTATTCTGGAGACAACACACACTGGATGTCAGTCACACGTCCTGACATCCACCACATGAGTCTGTTATCGGCACACGCAAGATTGTACGATGATTATAGGGAATGACGATCAACATTTAGAGAAACGAAACAGTGCAGGTATTTGGTTTCAGAATGTAGTGCGGCATTTTGCCTCAAATTAATATTCATTTACGAAGCCCTGGTTTTCGAAACACACTTCATGTTGCATCAGTAACGTGTTATTTTCGAGGTTATCTGTCAAACAATTTACTTTACTGTAAAGAATCGGCTTGCAATACATTACATAATAGAAGCTTGAGTGATTAGATAGAAGGACGAACAAACATAAATATTACGAAGTGTTAAAGGCCTGGCAGCATCCTTACCTGATACTTACGCCTCTCACAGTGTTACTTAGTCTTATGAAAGAGTCCAGCGTGTTCTTCCTTGCATTACACGAGTTTTAAGAAAGTTGATAACTGCAACGCCAAGTTTAAATCCAACTAATCCACAACGGAAAGCTTAATGCAACTAATTTGCTCTACATGACGCTTTACCAGGTATGAAGTTATTGCTGATGCTGATGCTGATGATGATAACATAATGGTAATTATAGTAATATTAATGATAAGGATAGTAATGATAATAATAATTATACTATTATTGATAGTAATATCGATATGAATAGTAATTATAAAAGTATTGATAGTAATAGTAATAAGTGTAATGATAACTGATAACAGTAGTAATAATAATGATAATAACAATAATAATAATAATAATGCTGATAATAATAGTATTAATAATAATTTTAAGGATGATAATAATAATAATAATATTGATATTATTATTATTATTATTATTATTATTATTATTATTATTATTATTATTATTATTATTATTATTATTATTATTATTATTAATGATAATAATAATAGTAATGATGGTAATATCAATACCTTCACTTGATGAAACATGTTGCAGTCAGCATATACAAGTTTTTACATGTTTGTGCCCCTTCATTACAGCATAATTATGTCAGATTCAATATGTGATGGGAATACTGGACTCCTTTCAAATCATTGATGCAATCACTCCCATCAGGTTCCATGCATTTAGTTAGCTAAAAGCATTCAATATGACAATAATGAATTGTACAGGAACACTGTAAATGTTTAATAAAAAAAAGAACACTCCACTGTACTTTACGGAACACTTTCCTGGTGCCACTTTCCATGCAGTCTCCCCTCAGTTAGTTGGTAAGGTGTGGGGTGAGTACACATATTGCCAGGGTGAGGGAAAAACAAATTAATGTATTGCACCCTCGCCTCCTCCTCTCTGCTGCTGCTAGAGTCTTTTTTGCTCGCCTGTGTTGTATGTGTTACTTTACTCTCGTGTTACCTTGTTTCTCACGTATATCTATGTATAGTTACGCATTTGTGCTTAAGGATTATTAATGTATTTAGTTATTATTAATTTACTCAGTCTTTATCCGACAGAACAAAATATTTTTTAGAAAATTATGCAATAATGCATAAACAATTTCTCGAAAACTACGCTCCCTTTGAGTAATGGCAGATAAACAGCAACTGTTGTTTTCGTTATGTGATGCACAAATCTGTCACAAAAACAGGACTTTTTTATACTTTTTGTTAGTAATCTCTTATCCAGGGATTTTAGTTGTCTAAAAATATCAACAGTGAAAACCATCAATGTAGTTTTTTTGCCACTTTTCATTATATCCTTTCCATAATAAACAAACATCTAAACAATAGTGTGGACTGTGATATGAATGAATTATAAACCAAAAAAAAGAATATCAGAATACATTTGGGGAAGACATTTAAAGTTGTTCCAGTTTTAGGGTCTTTGGAAAAACCTAATAAATAACAAAAGCAAAGGATTCAATCTTCAAGTAATGGGTTTCGTTTTGCTTCTTGATTGTGAATTTGTTTAGCTTTTTGGTATTTTTCCTTTACTTCTTTTCTTTTCTTTACACAATATGAATTCAAAATTTTTTTGTTCAATACATTCCTGTTTGCAGCTGTTTGAATATCAAATGAAATGTTTGTTACAAGACATCAGAAAATACAGAATACAGATTCTGTATTTCTCCATGAAGTGCAACATGTTTCTTTACTTCAGGCATACTATGAATTATTTTTCTGCAAAACAATTGGGGTTTTCTGTTTTACATTACGAAATGTCAGAATATGTGTTTGTTTTATATATGTTCTTATGATAAATGAGCCTCGCGTGAATTGGCACAGGACATACACAGTCATCAATTTACTACAAACTTTCATTATAGAAAAAAGATGAAATAAATAATCAATGTAAGCTTTAATCAAATATTTATTTACTTTTATTTTGTTTCTTGAGGGTATTTAAGAAAAATTATAACTTCAATCCTGCTTTCAACAACATGAACACGACTTAAACACTTCAACTCGCCTCCAGGCTTCGTGAGTATTGCCTCGCCGCGTTCAGGCCAGACGCGTGTCCTCCACAGAGTGTTACTATAATCATTAAGTGTTCGACAAAGCCGGACACTCTCCATAACGGGTTGTGGTTGTTTTACAGGCAACTGAATAGAGTCCATTTAGTTTCCTACCAATTGTATTGCATCTATTCATGTTGTGGTACTGTATGGTACTGTGAGTTGGGTGTAGGTAAGGGCATCTACCTGACTGGCCATCAATGGAATCACCTTCAGCGGGACGATCATTTGTTTTGCGATGCAACCTTAATGTTCCATGTTCGATACCCGGAAAAAGAGAGAGAGAGAGAGAGAGAGAGAGAGAGAGAGAGAGAGAGAGAGAGAGAGAGAGAGAGAGAGAGAGAGAGAGAGAGAGAGAGAGAGAGAGAGAGAGAGAGAGAGAGAGAGAGAGAAGAGAGAGAGAGAGAAAAAAAAAAAATTGCAGCAACTGTACCCGCTAGATGGAGGCAGTAGTTAGGGGCGTGTCTTTAGTGGAGAACAGGCGTCACACGGCCCTTGGCTGTAGAAGCGGTGGACTATTTTGTTATGATTCAAACACTTTAAGTATATTTAATGAGTTTTTATGTATAGCGTACAGCGTGATGTAGCGAAATTTATATAAATATTCAAACACTAATTTCGATATGATTGGTATGCCATCACAACATTTCAAAAGGAAATTATATATCAAAAAATAACTTGGTAAAATATTGATATAGAGTGTACTTTTAGAGTGATAATAACACTATCAACAAACTTTGCTACTCACTTTTGTACCCATAGCGATGAATAATGCAAGTTTGGGTGTTGAGAGAAAAATTGTGTTGAAGTTTAGGAATGACCTCACTAGTACCTTCCCGACCAGGACTCTACTTCATCCTGACTAACAGAAGGTGATGCTGTTGCAAGCCGGGAACTGAGGGTGTTAACAGCCTGCCAATGTAGTGTATTATAATTGCCAGCACAAAGTAGTCTTGATACGAAGCACAGCACAGTAAAATCTCAGCAAACATTTCAACAATATGAGATGAATTCAGAGTAATAGACCAATTAAATTTTTTTTCTCATGATTGGAATAGATATACTAACCTTAACGTTTACATTTCATACCAAGTAGAGAAGAATAAACTCCCCTCATGTTTGGCTCCTATTACCGTATCGCCTATCTGCACACCGGTACTAAGCTGTGTAGGATACAATTCAGATCCATATATAATTAGTGAAACCTTATCGATCTGTTCATCTATGTCATTAATCAGTCTGACTATTTATATACATCGGTCAATCAGTGACAGTCAATCGTTTCAGCTCATTACAGTCAATTAAATGATTTCAACCTTCACTCTTCAGAACCTTCCTCGTTAATAAGGGAGAAAAATGCCATGCGTAACTGTGTTTGTTAATTGCATTGTAAAATATTCTGATGCAACATTTCAAAGTAGTGGTATTCATGATTGAATGATTGCTACAAAAATCAATAATTTCAGTTTTCTTTAAATATATAGACAACTTATAGTAATGTAATGAGTAATGAATGTCAATGTGTGAGCTATCATGTATTTAACTGCTGAAGACCGTTTGAACGATCTTAGAGAGAGAGAGAGAGAGAGAGAGAGAGAGAGAGAGAGAGAGAGAGAGAGAGAGAGAGAGAGAGAGAGAGAGAGAGAGAAGAATATGTACTTTCCTGAATGAATTTTTGTTTTGTTTATAGATGAATAAAGGAATGAATACACCGCCAATGCTATCACTTAACTTGACCATTAGATACGGGCGTGCATTCATTGACGTCATTATTCATGGATATATATTTCCTATGATAGCCTTAATTTTTGTTATTATTATTGCCTTCAAATATTTTTCTATGTCACCAGATCTTTCATTCTTATTTGCTCTTCAAAATATTTTCCATCGGGATCTCAAATATAAATCTTTGGCCAATCATATGAAGGCAGGCGACGT
The DNA here is from genome assembly GCA_036785275.1 of Cancer borealis. Classification (NCBI taxonomy): domain Eukaryota; kingdom Metazoa; phylum Arthropoda; class Malacostraca; order Decapoda; family Cancridae; genus Cancer; species Cancer borealis. The sequence goes on along the minus strand of JAXIVD010000565.1, from coordinate 37,965 downwards.
GCTGTCCAATCAAGAACGGCCAAGGGTCAGTTGGTCTGTCTGGAGCATTATTTATTTATTTTTGTTATTAGCGAGGTGCCAAGTGCGGCGTCACAGCGGTGAATAATTCCTCCTCATCCCTTCCATCCTCCGCTATCCTCCGCTGCTGCCGCCGCTTAGGGTTGGAAAATCCACTGGTGGTTCTCGAGAGACTGTACAATAATGTGCAGCGCCATGACGCGTGCAGGAGTGAGGTGAAAAAGTTAACGTGATAAAGTGGCGGCTCTGTAAAACTTTAATCATGCACGGCGGAAAGTATAAACCTCAGTTATATGGTACTTGGTAGTTTTTTGGGTTGTATTTGACTCGTTGATACAGTGGTTGGTCTCCATCCATGTCTGTCTTGTTGATGACGGTGTTCATTTAAAGCAGGACGGGACATTGCTGGCGTCTTCTGCCTTACTCGTATTTATGTTCATCTGCACATCTTGAAGGAAAGTGTGTGTGTCTGTGTGTGTGTGTGTGTGTGTGTGTGTGTGTGTGTGTGTGTGTGTGTGTGTGGTGTGTGTGTGTGTGTGTGTGTGTGTGTGTGTCTGTGTGTGTGTGTGTGAACTTTATTATTGATTTACATCTTCCAAGAACAGGTGAAAGATTATTGTGTTCTTATGTTTGAGATCAATACAGTGGAAGAAGCCTCGATAAATGCGTTTGGCAGGTGTGTGACACATATCGCGTGGTGGTGTAATATACTTTTTTTTCATACTTTTTTTTTGTCAAACATGGCGAAGAACCTGTTAGAAAAAGTGTTGTTTCTGATGGTAGTGATTAATAGTAATTTGATGTCTACTTATTTCATACACACCATCACACGACTTGACATTGTTCAAAATAGATGTATGAATATGTTAGTAACATTATATGACTTACTATGAATACCAAAGTTAGAAAAATTAACGAGGCCTTAGGACGACTACCAAATATCAATGAAATATCAGTAACATTTGACAAAAAGCTAAGTAGTTTGACTCATTGTCGTCCACATTATTACAAACTGTATATTATGACACTATTATATTTAAGTCACGTCAAATGGTGTATGTAAATCGCTCTCAATTATCAGCTTAAACATTAAGTCGTGTAGATTTCAACTATACTTATTTTCCTTTTATACTTCTCTGAGACTTTCCTTCCCCTTCTTATTTCTTAAAAAATATCTCATAACTTGTGATTTTGTTAAGCTGAGCTCACTTCTATGTCCTCGTGTTTTTCCCTTTTCCCTCTTCTCTTTCCGTTCTTGCTTTCCCTCGTCCTCGTTCTCCTTATAATTGTCCTACTCCTTCTCTTCCTTCTTCAGGTTTTCCTCCTCCTCCTCTTCATCGACCTACTTTTCTTCCCTTCTCCCCCACCTCATCCTCCTCTTATTTCCTCTCCTCTCCCTTCTCCTCCCATCCCCTCCCCTCCTCTCCCCTCCTCCCCTACTCAGCCATACCATACATATATAACAAACTTGACAAAGCTGCAAAGTTCCCCAATATAAGGCAGATTTACAGCGAACATTTTAACTTGGCTCTCATTCACTAAGGATGTAATTGTTTTTTAATGCGATGGGGTGTGTCTGCTTGGGGTGGGGATGGGTGATTGGGGTGAGGATGGCCTTCCAGTGTGGATAGAGGTTATTGGGGGAACTTGTGTCTGGGTGGGATGATAGCAGTGTTTGAAGCTTCTAGTGTAAGTGTCGAGGAGGAAGGAGGAGGAAGGAAGGAAGGAGAGAGGTGCTGGTCGCGAAAGATGTTGGGCTTTGGTGAGAGAGAGAGAGAGAGAGAGAGAGAGAGAGAGAGAGAGAGAGTGAGAGAGTGAGAGAGTGAGAGTGTGTATGAGTGTGAGTGTGAGTGTAAGAGAGAGACTGATTGGCTTAAATAAAAGAAAGCATCAATTAACAGATAAACATACAATTACGAATCACGCAACACCATTCGTGGGTGTGTTTTGTGCGTCTGCTCCCACCCAGCGGTATCAGTTTCACATTCATAGAGTGGCTACGTGGGACAGGTAATGGTGGAAATGTTCTTTTACCTGGTTGGATTGCATTGCTTGGCATGGCTGAGTCCACGAGCTTATTCCACTTCCCCACAATATTGCTCATAAAGAAATGTTCGGTACACTGGTTGCACATAGAGAGAGAGAGAGAGAGAGAGAGAGAGAGAGAGAGAGAGAGAGAGGGGGAGGGGAGGAGAGAGAGAGAGAGAGAGAGAGAGAGAGAGAGAGAGAGAGAGAGAGAGAGAGAGAGAGAGAGAGAGAGAGAGAGAGAGAGAGAGAGAGAGAGAGAGAGAAGAGAGAGAGAGAGAGAAAAAAAATAACACGGTAACATCTATATAAATAAATGATGGTGCATAATTTACACCCACAAAAAAAAAAAAAAAACATTAGATTGGATGAGTTTGAAAATTACGCAAAAGATGTAAAGCCAATAATCATAAAACGATGCAGCATTTAGCGTGAATGACTAATGTACGGAGCTGCTTAGCGCGCGGTGCCATTTGTTCCCTTTAATTTCCAGGTTAATTGTTCCTGAAACTGGAACATTAAGCACCAGCGATGCTAACCAGGTGATTCGTTCCAATTGTTTTGAATATACACCTGTGTTCATTGAGAGAGAGAGAGAGAGAGAGAGAGAGAGAGAGAGAGAGAGAGAGAGAGAGGAGAGGGAGAGGGAGAGGGAAGGGTTTTGTCTCCATTCGTTCGTTCTTTCGTCTTTTCATTTCATAATTTCCTTGTAATTTCCTACTCAGTCACTCTTATAACCAGCCAGCCTCCAAACTTTCCTAGTTCCTGACAGGTAAAGTTGCCTCTGAACGCCCACTATCCATTCACAAGCCTTACGAACATATGTGGAGAGGCTTACATTCATTAGTACCAACAGTGTAAGAGGATTCAAAGTCTATCAATTGGTGTTGTATCCCTAAATTTGTTAACGTAACGTTATTGT
>JAXIVD010000565.1:25000-30000 GCA_036785275.1 Cancer borealis | reverse complement strand
TTCACATACTGTTCACATTATATTATTGTGGTACTGGTGGAGGAAACTTTACTACACTGTTGGTCAATGCGTATTAAGCATTACTCTGATATATATGAATTTTTTATTTTTATATATACTGCATGTCCTGTGCAATATTCTTAAGCTACGGTCACACTGGTCATAGCTATCGGTGGAATGGAACTTCCTTGACCGGCCTGGCACCGTCCCATCCCTCCGTGCTGGTCACACTGCACATTAAAACAACGGATCACTCCCTCTGGGACTATGGATCACACTGGAATGGTAGTCTGGGTGGTTAATGCGCCACAGTACCTCGTTGTGCTTAACCTCCTCCAGGATAGAAGTTATTGCCTCTGCAGACTCATTGGTATTACCGTCCTGACTCATTATTTGTAGTAGTGTTCGCACTGCTTTACTATCAGCCGCACGCCCTATTTTTCCCCCACAGCAGTTAAATGAAAAATTTATAATCATTTTCTGGCTGTATTCTGTAGATCGTGTTAGTTATTTCAGATTTATTATCTAGATTTAATAAAATGCATATACATATTTGTATTTGCATTATGAAAATATTCTTATAGATAATTTATAAATTCTAAACTAGATATATACTCTCAATGTGTGCATCATCCACTGTTGGGTGCCTATAGAACATCAGTTCAACCTAGGTGTGTGTGTTGACGAGTGGACAAAAGCGTCATACAGCTGGGTCCACCACTACCTAGGAGGAGCGATAACACGGAGCGATAACACTGCTTTATGGTGTGTTTGTGCAGCGATAACATGCTCCCTCGCGGTGGTGTTGTTGGACCATGACGAGTCTCTTCCCCTGTAACTGTATGCCATGCCTAGCTGCCCCATGCTCCTGCTGCCTATTCGTCCATTAACAGAAAAAAAAATATATAACGCAAAACAGCAACAACATTTTCACCACATAAGCCCTGCACCATTAGGTTAGTCTGAAAATTGTTTAAACTCACTTGTTTTGGAAAAGAAATAACATTAGGAATTTTGTAACCGTTAGAAAAATTTTTGATCCAATATAACGCAGGAAGAAATTATTTTCTGCCTGGCGTAACAGATTATTTAATCAAGAGGTCATTAATTAGATATTTGCAGGCGTGTAGGAAGCGTGGAATGGAGAAAAACGAGCTGGATATTTGAATTTACTTTGCTATTCCGGCGAAACCGTCCAGGAATAAATCTTTGTTTACTTCGTCTTCCTTCCTCTATACAACATTTGAATGATTCATTTGCAATGTCAGAACGTCAATCAAATTTCGAAACAGACAAATATAATATATATATATATATATATATATATATATATATATATATATATATATATATATATATATATATATATATATATATATATATCTTTGTCTGTGTTTGTGTTTGTGTTTGTGTGGAAAGAGAAATCTGTTGCCTTTTTATTAATTTATTCCCACTTTTAAAACTCCTCCATTTTCTCACTATTATTTATTTTCATTGGACTTGTTTGAAACATTTCCACTGCCACATTTATAAAAGTTTCTGGATAGAATTATAATTTTTCGTACTAGGAAGGATGTATTTGATGTACATAAGATTAGCCTTCAGGGGTTTAAAAAAAAAAGTAATGTAAATTGTCATACTGATACACTCTCCAGGTTTTTTTTTCGTCCGTGACGCAATGCTGTCTCAATTTTTCCAAACACTGATTGGATATTAGCCAAGACTAGAAATCATGAGTTGTGGCGTGGGTTGAAAGTAGCAGTTGGTTCTCCCTTCCATTGATCCAACACACCGTGCAGGCAGCCAGGTGCAACCCACATTGCATCTTCACCCTTAGGCTCGGCTGGTTATAATGTTCCTCGTTGCATGCTTGCTTCAGAGTGACAGTGTTGCTGCAGAGGCGATGTTAGGGTGACGTTCTCTTTTGAAGGTGATTAGTATCACAATGAGAGAGAGAGAGAGAGAGAGAGAGAGAGAGAGAGAGAGAGAGAGAGAGAGAGAGAGAGAGAGAGAGAGAGAGAGAGAGTAGAGAGAGAGAGAGAGAGAGAGAGAGAGAGAGAGAGAGAGAGAGAGAGAGAGAGAGAGAGAGAGAGGAGAGATGAGAGAGAGAGAGAGAGAGAGAGAGAGAGAGAGAGAGAGAGAGAGAGAGAGAGAGAGAGAGAGAGAGCTTTCGTTCGTCACTAACTGTTGATTAATACACAATTGTTAGTTGCCTAGATTAACAAGCTGATTAACAAGCTCCTTTGCGTCTCCATGTCTCGTTGCACTTAGTGTCACATCGAACGATTAATGATTGTTATATCAAAATCTATGTGTGTGTGTGTGTGTGTGTGTGTGTGTGTGTGTGTGTGTGTGTGTGTGTGTGTGTGTGTGTGTGTGTGTGTGTGTGTGTGTGTGTGCGTGCGCGCGTGTGTGCGTGCGTGCGTGCCGCACTTATTCCCATACTGTGCGTCGGAAATCGTACCGCTGCTTTGGGGAGAGGAAAGAGGATGAGAGGCGAGGCGGGCACGGTGCGGCGGCGATGAGATTACTGATAATTGACGTAATGGTAATGGTGTGTGGAGAGTGTGGTTACGATGAACTAGTGGAGCATATACACACACACACACACACACACACACACACACACACACACACACACACACACACACACACACACACACACACACACACACACTTTAATGTAGCAGTAACAACACCCGATAATCCATGTTATAAAAAGTCACGTCAACTTGTCGATTATCCTTTGTTTTCTCGTGAACTATTTCTTTGATATCCACTGAACCCGCACCATACGTAGTGAAAAACATATTTGCAAAAACATTCCATATATAAAGTACAGACCGTGTTGAATTCAGTAGTTGAAAAAATTGATGAATTATTGTATGTACGTATCACCAGTATACATAAAAGAAATGACACAGTGGTTGCCGCAAGACACACGCAGAAACTATAACTACACAGCATGTCATAAGGGAAAGTCAGACCCTTACTACACTTGCAGATATACATTAAACAAGATCTTAGCCAAGAAAAGTTATAGTTACACGTTACTTTTAAATGCAACCATGAATTATTTGTTGAAGGCATTTGATGAACATTATAAGTTTCTTTGGTTGTCAGACTCTTTACTCTTGAGAAAGCGATGCGGTGTATGTATCTCTTATCCGCTGTTCCTGTAAGTGCTGAAATTGCGTTATTCTGTTATCAAAGAAGCAGTATTCTCTGGTCTGTATGATGTCGTAATGATTAGGAAATAGACGTTTACACTACTGTTGTGGAACGTGTCTGAGCGAACACAGCTACAAAGTGTAATTCACCAAATAAAAGTTGACGTTTTATTCCATTTTAAATGCTTTTATCCCATAAACAAAATTTAATACACTTACTTTTGATACGTAATAAAAGTAGTTTTTTTTTAGTGTATGATTTAGTGATACTTGATGTGGAAACAATAAATATATATTTGTAAACTAATTCACTTTGCAGAATAGTGAAGCTCTCTCGGACAGATAACTAGGATTGAAACAACTGTCGAACATTATCATCATACAAAACTTAGTGGATGGTCATGAATTATGCTTTTTGTTCCCGCATACACGGATATATTTTATACTTGAACCACCATTCTTCTCAAAGTAGCGATAAATAATGGTGTGAATGTTAAATGCTTCTTTTTTTTATATATAATTACAAGGACACTAACATAAGATAAGGATAAGTTGATGTGTAGGTGGAGAGCCTCTGTAGTTTGATTTATTTCCTCACTCCTTTCAATCAGTCTACCTGTCACGTACCTGTTGTGAGAGGACATGTTGACATTATTAAACACACACACAAACACACACACACACACACACACACACACACACACACACACACACACACACACACACACACACACACACACACACACACACACACACACACACACACACACACGCACACACACACACACACACACACACACACACACACACATACACACACACACACACACACACACACACACACACACACACACACACACACACACACATACACACACGTTAATGAATAAATAAAAAGAATAAACCTGCCTTTGAAGAAATAGCAGAAAACAATTTGTAGCGTGTAAAACAACAATAGAGAGAGAGAAAAAAGAGCCAGTATGGTTTGTTTACACTTTACAGCAATCACAATGGTGCACTGCTAACAGGAACAACAAAACAAACATTGTAGCATTAATAATAATAATAATGGTCTCCCGGAATCATGGTGTGCTTGTCTTGGCTACCTTAGAGGGAAAACAGCATCGTCTATAGATAGATATATAGATTATTATCATCATTGTTATTGAAACGTAGCCTCGACCTTGACAGATGGTTCTCCTTCACCTGGTCTGATCAGGTGATGAGGTCAGGTGCGGGAAGGGAATGGATCTGTTACGGTACGACAGGGATAAACTTAGTCTGCTGTCAGGCTTTGTCGCGGAAACCATGTATTATACCTAAACTAGCATCTGCCTGTGTATCTGTGTTCTGTGTCTCGATTTGAGTGGAATACACATAGCAGAGTATACAACTTTAATAGAGGAATATCGGGTTTTGAGGGTTGAGGCAGAAATTGTTATTTGACATCATGTCCCTAGAACAACACTATACAAGAAGAAGAAGAGGAACAAGAACAAGACTACAGAGCGTGCTGAGGCATATTTTGTCATCTGGCATCTTGTTGTTCGTCTCCGTGATAACTCTCCCTTATAGTGACGAAGAACTTAAACCAGAATAAAAGAATAAAGCTGCATACACTCTGCTAGAACAACACTATACAAGAAGAGGAATAGGACCAAGAACAAGAATAACAACAACAACAAGTCGGAGGAAATCAACAGCAACCACCACAACAACACCACCAACCACTACCACAACAACAACAGTAACATCATAGGGCAAACAAGACCTGTCCATTATGAGGCTTGAGAATCACTGGCAAGCCCTTCACGCACCTGAGACTAGCTG
>JAXIVD010000565.1:0-20000 GCA_036785275.1 Cancer borealis | reverse complement strand
ACACACACACACACACACACACACACACACACACACACACACACACACACACACACACACACACACACACACACACACACACATACACACACACACACACACACACACACACACACACACACACATACACACACACACACACACACACACGCACACACACACACACACACACACACACACACACACACACACACACACACACACACACACACACACACACACACACACACACACACCTTCCTCCCAGTTCCGATACAAATCTTCCCACCTGAACGGCTGCCTCACGTGACGGAGGCTAGCCAGGTACGAGGGTCTGGTCCCATCACCCCGACACTCCTCTAGAAGTATGGTGTCATTCATTCCTCTTGCCTTTCATCAAATAGTTTTCCTAAATTTATCTGCCAAGTCTAGAATGTATACTTAAGTTTTCTCTCCATATTATATCATCAAAGTATTACAATTTCTGTCCACATTCGATGAAAAGCCAAAGGGATGTAAAGAAATATAATTGGATAAAATAAAACTTTATACGCTGCTACTGAAAAATATATGAGAGCAACAGAGCTTAAAAGACAGCAACATCAAGTTAGTTATGAAGTTAATTTTTTTGGTCCTCTATGGAAAAGTCCAGGTCTTAGGAAGGCATGAAATATGTAAAGTTGAGCCAGACTTTTCCAAATTTAATTCGTTAAGGGATGAAAGTGAAGATACTGGTTAATCTTTTTTCACGAGTTTGATAGATGTACTTATAGGACATGAATAAGTAGCGAGTCCTGTGCTGTCAGACCCAAGAGCATGTGGGAGGAGGGAAGGCATACTGTTAGCAAGTTGAAAAGAATAATAACAGTAGACATATCGGTAGAAGTGCGAGAAAACCATTGTTGCGTCAGACTGTGTGAGAGTGAAGGCGGCAAAGGAAGGAGAGGAAGTAATGCACTGAGATGAGTAATGTTTGTATGCATCACCAATAGGAAATTGTTGTATGATATCAGGATTTGAAATATGACCGCACGTGCATACATCTAGTTATCTTTTTGTCTGTGTACACCAAAAGGATTAAAAAAAATTGTTATCTATTCAATATCAAGTTTGCCAAAGCCTTTTGTTATTATATTTTGGAGATTGCTGCCAATTAATACTTTTTTTCATTTAGCGAGTCTCTGTGCATGAAATGATAAAAAAAACATGGCATTGTTGTGGTCTTGTCTAGTTACTCAAGTAGTATTCAGTTTTATTCAGCGAAATGATCCAGTGACTAGACTTAATTAACGATTTGATGTTGTTCAAATATATATATATATATATATATATATATATATATATATATATATATATATATATATATATATATATATATATATATATATTATATCATGAGTTTCATTTAAATAATCAATGAGTTACGGCATTTTTTGTGCACGTACAATGAATGACAAACGTAACTTGTATGACACCTGTAATAATTTTCTCATTGAAAAAATCTACTTATTTGTGTCCAGCTACAAATTAGCATTTCAAAAGTTTATCCACACTAATCTTATGTGTAGATTAAAAAATAAGCTATTGAAATTAACTTCTATGGTTTATAGATGTTGGGGTAACTTTGATATTGACATGCATTGATTACAGATCCTTGGCTGATGATGTAGTTCATATTCATACTATGTTGTAAGCTCTTCTCTTTGGACATAGTCTGTAAAATTTGTGCCATTATATACTTTAAAAGTACTTTAAATATATATTCCCTCCATTTTTCACCCTTTTAGGAGCAGATAACATTGCACCTTGTTATGGTTGGTGTTTTGTTTGTTATCGTCAATTTTATTATTTTTCTCGTTCAACTATTTCCTCGTGATGCTGAAATACGTGAGGTTTTTTTTTCAGAGATTTTCTCAACTGCAAAATAACATTCAGCAAAAATCAACTTTAAATTTGTTCTAAAGACAGGAACAGCTGCGAAATGTTACTTTGGATATGATGGCCGACCGACCCTTCTGTTTTCAATTGAAAAAAATAAATATGAAAACAATTTGTAGATCTTTACTTGGATAGTTTGAAATTTTCCCCTTCATACTCATGCGTTCATATTCGAAATACTCATAATGTCCACGTGCTATATAAGAAAAAGGTGAATGTTTTTTTATTTGAAGTAAGAACTTTTTTTTCATCTTCATAATGCCATAAACATTAACGGGCCACGCGTGACGGCTCCTGGCTGGCCGAGGCGGAGGCACCGAGGCCCGCAAGGCTTACCGGCTCATTACCGCAGTAAGTGGGTGCTGTGTACTGCAGAGGCAGAGAGATTTAGCAATGTGCAATAACGACGTGCAGTAATCCACCGTGTGCCTTAACGTTATTAAAGCGTTTGTACCACAATTGCCAGATTTATCTTCACCACACAAAGCCTGTTGAGCTTCATGGTAATGTAAGCAAATTTGTTGAGCCTCTGAATCTATGTGTCTAGTGTTCAATTTGATTACCAATAAATATAACACGCTAGAAGCTATTTCCCTTTTTAAAAGCTTGAGTACTGTGTTGCGTGTGTGTGTGTGTGTGTGTGTGTGTGTGTGTGTGTGTGTGTGTGTGTGTGTGTGTGTGTGTGTGTGTGTGTGTGCGTGCGTGTGTTTGTGCATGTGTGCGTGTGTGTATTCATGTGTGTGTATTTGATAGATATGCGAGAGCGGTATGGATAAACTGAGACACGAAATATATACTAAAACAAAGGATTTCTGTTCATTCATTGTTTCGTCATCATCATCATCATCATCATCACCTTTATCATTCATTATCAAAGTGCACTAATGAACTAATCCTACTTACCTCGTCTCATTTGCATGAGGACAAGATTTTTGTTTCTTGTTCATATATTTACACCTCAAGGTCATCTTTAGGTCGTGGGTGGTGGTTGGCCTCAGCCCGTCCAGACCCTAATGCATGTTGCATCTCTTGAATGTCCACGCTGATCCCTTCTCGCCAAGTTCATCCCTTGACCAAAGACGAAGTCGTAGGTCGTGTATATCTGGTCGACATGTGAGTGACTTTTTTGTACATGACAACAGTAGAAAAATCTGCGCCACCAATTAGACTCCCTCGTCTACCATCTCGAACGCTGCCCACTCTGACTGACTAACTCTGACTCTGACTAACTCATCTGACTCCTGACAGAGTAAAGGAAAGTGTCCGGTGAGCACTTAAAATTGCGCTAAATTGGAATGACTGGAGTGTATCTTCTACGTATATTATATGAGATATATTGCTAGATTTTGCAATATAACCAGCTAGTATACCTCTCATGTTTGAAGCTCTACTTACAGATTACTTACTTCTAAAAGAGAATGAGTCAAAAGTATTCTTCTTCGGTTAATTTTCTTGAACAAACTAATTCTACATATCCCATTATCTTATGGTATTTTCATGGTTACTACTACTCTCAGCTTACAGATTGCCTTCCCCCTACCGGTAACTGCGCAACACACAACACTCACTGTCATTCTGTTAACGTTGCTAGTGTCGTGTATCTAAACAACGCGGGAACTAAATTTTCCACATTCATTTAAAAACCCTTATGCTGTCTGATTTTGGGGAAGTGATATATGGAAAGGCTATTTTTCGTACATTTAATTTTTTGCTCAAGGCCAGCTTCATTTTCAAAACAATTCCTTTATCAAGTATTGTACTCCTTTGAGATTTGGTTTTTATATAACTTTCCTCTGTTGCCTTGATCCTCCTGGGCATTCCACTGACACCAACATTATATTGTTTCTATTTCCATTGCGGAGAGAATCAAGTGCATGGCTCGTATTGCATCCCCTCGGGTGTCTTACTGTACTTTATTGCCATTCTGTAGATACATACTGTCAAGAGCTTGATTAAGGTTATTCCTTTTCGAGGTAAACCTTAACTGTAAAAGAATTGAATTTTTGTTGTTGTTGTAAGCATATCATGAAGTTAGTCTATAGAAGAAATTAAAAGCCGTAGGAAAAGAAGAAAATCAGAAAAGTGGTCACTATCTTTACCACTGAAAGCGATCAAACAAAGATGATAGTTACAAGGTAAGAAGCTAGAAGATTATAGTTTTATGAAAGTGAACAAACAATGGATGAAAGTGGTGTTGCATGTGTTTGCGTCGCTCAACTCAGCAACACGAGATTTTCAACACGTTTTCATCTGCTGTTTGTTCACCTTCATAAAACGAGAATCTACAACCTTCTTAACTCCCTCATTGCTACCTGTTAGGGTGTGTAGGGGAGACATAATGTGCTGCGTCCTCTTTCACACGCATTGCATAGCCGTGTTACCTGTACAAATGAAAACTGTTTATGTATACTTATTCATATTATTACCTGTTCTACCAGATGGATCTTTGTTAAGTCAGTTTGAGGCGAACCATTGATATGTAAAATTGTCAAAGCATTACTATAAGATATTTTCCCGCTACGTCATCAGTCACTAATGCGTTATGTGTATAGTTTGTAGTGAACCATTAAATAAAAAAAACAATATTCCGTTGAAAATCTGGAGTTGATATGAATTTTTTTTTTAGTGTACTTAGTATCACTGTGGATTAAGGCAATAGATGGCGGTGCTGAAAGAGTGATGATGTTTCAGAGCGACAGTTGGCACATGAAAAAAATATAGATGAAAATGTTTTTATTCTCTCACTTTTGGTGTTAGAATTTTTTTGCATTTTAATAGTTTTTTTTGGGGTGTATATATATGCGTGTGTGTGTGTGTGTGTGTGTGTGTGTGTGTGTGTGTGTGTGTGTGTGTGCGTGTGCGTGTGCGTGTGCGTTTGTGTATTTGTACTAAGGGCAAGGGTAAGGGAGTGTGGGGTGCAGAAAGGTATTGATTGCATGTGAAAGATACGTCAGAAACACTTCTTTTGTGATTATACATAACAATATTTTCCTGTTAGTGTTTTCCTGTATTTTCTTTTGCTATTAATTTTCACTTATGTACTAACTTGCTTTATATTCCCTTTACTTACTTGCCTTCGATCTTCCAAACTTGAACCTTCCACTTTTATTTGTTATTCCGCTTACGTCTTTATAGTATTGATATATTTCAACACCCTCCTCCTCCTTTTCCTCCTCCTCCTCCTCCTCCTCCTCCTATTCCTCCTCCTCTTCCTCCTCTTCTCAGCAGTTGCTACACTAGGAAAGGTGTATGTTTATTCTGTAGTTATTGGTGTTTTTGCCGTTGTTTTTATATCCCTGACGGAGGTTTGTGCGCCGCCACCACAAGTCTTGCCACTCTGGGGAGGTTCCTGCGAATATTACCTCCCAGGATGTGGATCTTCTTTCGCTGCAAATATGTATCTTAAGTGATAGAGATTTGGCCCGGCAGGCAGGTCAGAGTGAAGTTGATCATCTCTTATGTGGTGGTTCATAAAGTTGCAAGGAAAGAGTCTATCCCAGCGTTGTTTGTCATCCCGCGGGACCCCGGTACTTGTTTAGGAATATCTGCTTTTTCCCGTCAGAGAGCACGTCAGCGGCGGCACCAGGCATCGAGTCTAGAGCCGCTGGGACCCGGAAAGAGCAAGAGTGTTTTCCATTGATTTGGGTAAAGCATGATATAATACTCGGGGAAAAAAAAGTAATGAAAGAAAGAATCCAATAGAGATAATGACTTGTAGAGTACCTCCTTGGATCCCAGCTTGGCAGCCACCTCTCCTACAGTACCATAAAGTTACTATGGAATTGTGATCGTCTCCATTTAGGATTGTGTAGAACTTCATCCAGACTATTGGTTTTCATATCAAATTGTGCATTTTTCCAACCTGCCAGATTGGAAGAGGCCTGAGGTTGAGCGTTCTGTAAATGTTGTATGCAGTAATGGTCTGACGCAGATTACCACGACCCAACGAAGGCTTTAATCTCTTGCTGTAGCTTCCACTCCTCACACTGCCTGCTTCCACTCAACTCTCAGTGGATTACAAACCATCGAGGCAGAGTGTTGCTGCTTCAACACCCGTCTATTTCCCCTTAAACGAGAATGCGACCTAATGTTTCGGCGTTCCCCAGGAGAGTTTTTGTCCTTAGTTCCTCTGGTTACGAGGCTTTTCTCCCTAAGGTCACGGACTACATTGGTGCGACCACTTAACAGGAACTCCAGACGTTCATCCCCGTCACCAGTGTAAGTGTGGTGGATGGTGGTGTGGCCTGCACGCAAGGGAAGCGGCGCGAGGCTGTGAAACGGGTAGACCGTTCCTTGTCTCGTGTTTTCTTGTGTCTAGTCTGTGCAACTAAAACATGGGAACATTAACGTCGCCGAGGCGGGGGAATGGACGGGTCTTTCCGTGTCGTATTGTTTTTTCTTCCATCCAATCAATACAGATAAAACTTGGAAAATCGTCGGTGTATATTCATGATTGTTTTTCTTTTTTGTTTTGCGATGAAGTTGTAATGTCCGGCAGTGAATCTCCAGATCCCCGTGGCAGCCACAATCCAGGCACAGGTATGAAAAGCTTCCCTAAAGCATATTTTCATTGCCTCTGCATGACAAACAACCTGCAACACTCAGTCCTTTTTTGTAATGGACGGAGGTTTGTTCCTGAACTAAAATATGTGAAAATCAATATACACTTGTCATGACCAAAAATATAACGATGGAAAGGAAAATATTCGAAGTAACATACAGCTTTAAATAAATTAAAAAGCACACGACACACTTTGAAAAATGTACATTTTGTTTACATCGGAATGGGAGCAATGACCGTGTCCTTAGACGTGTAAGTATATACATATATAATAATGTATATCAAACATCATACAACCAACAGGCATCATAACTTCCAATAATGCCCCACCACCACCACCAGCACTCCCAATATCACCACCACTACCACCACTATCACCAGCACCACCACCACCACCACCACCACCACCACCACCACCACCACCACCACCACCACCACCACCACCACCATCACCACTATCACCACTACTACTACCACTACTGCTACATGCAATTGTTGGTTATTTTTATATTTGTATCGTGTCAGGAATCAATCTCCATCATATCTCCCTGGTCGTGTAATAAAGTGGGAGTGGAAACAACATGTGTATGGAAGAGTTACAAAAATGCAAACAACTTGTGTCGATGGAGCACCTTAAAGTTGGATGGAGAGGACACACAAACAAACACACACACACACACACACATACACACACACACACACACACACACACACACACACACACACACACACACACACACACACACACACACACACACACACACACACACACACACACACACACTTTGATTACGGTTTGTTATGTGCAGATAAGTTTTAGTACACACATGTGCATTCCTCCTGCTGCCTCACTTTGATCTTCTCCCCAACCTTTCTCTCCTTTCTCTTCTTCCATCCCTTATTTTCCTCCCTCCTTCCCTCCCCTCTAAAACATAGGGGTCCTCTGGTGGCCTGATAAACAAGGCACGAGGAAAAAGCATGTCAGCTCGAGTCTGTGAAGAGGGAATGTTGTTTGTCTGTCTATATGTATGTCTGTGTGTACGAGAAAGATAGAAAAAAAAAGAGAAAGAGAGAGAGAGAGATGAAGAGAGAAAAATATAATAAGGTAGAGGTATATTTCTATCTTATTGGAGAAAAATCAGTAATCTAAACTCACAGCCCAATATCGTGGTCTTTCAAACACCGACGAATATTTAGAAAACTATATAAAACTGTATCAAGCAAACATTGGTAGTGATGGTGGTGTTGGTGGTGGTGGTGGTGGTGGTGGTGGTGGGTGATAGGGGTATGGGTGGGGGTAGACAATAGTGGTGATTGAACTGCTGGAAACGCTATGATGGTGATGGTGGTGGTGGTGATGGTGATGATGGTGGTGATGATGGTGATGGTGGTGATGGGTACGGTTCTGTGTTCCCTGGGTTTTACAGATTCCCATGTTGTTGGTGAGAGTTGCATGACTCGCGGTCTTAATTAAAACGGAAAAATACCTCCTGGCAGCACAGTTGTAGCACGATACGAGAAAACTACAAAATATAGAAAAAAAAAGTTACTGAAATGGTGGTTGTAAGGGTATTATAGTATTGATAATAGTAGTGAAATTAATACTGGTAATACTACTGGTGATGGTGATGGTAGTAGTAATAGTTGTGGTGATGGTGATGGTAGTGGTGGTGGTGGTGGTGATGGTGTCCTACTGTTGTTTCATTATATCTACAATGACCATCCTTGTAGCGTGTTACTTTGCAGGGCTGGGTGAGAGGATGGTGTGTCGTGCTAAACAAGACCTTTTTGCAGTGTGATCATGGAATATGCAAAATGCTCTTAATTCAGGAAAGATGCTATGATTTTTTTTTTCAAAGGTGGAGGTGCTGTATCCTTGCAGGCAGAATATATTTTTTTCTTGTATTGCAAAACTGTGTCTGTTTTTTAGCCTTTATTTGTGCAGGCATATGGAGAGAGAGAGAGAGAGAGAGAGAGAGAGAGAGAGAGAGAGAGAGAGAGAGAGAGAGAGAGAGAGAGAGAGAGAGAGAGAGAGAGAGAGAAAGAGAGAAAGAGAGAGAGATAGATGGCAGCAGATCATCCTTTAGGGTTTTTGAAGCTTGTCCCCTTCCGTTCAATAATTCTGAGGGCAAAGTAGTTACATTGACGGCCAGGTAAATGGATGTTTATTTATCCGTATTTACTTACCTTTACTTTCCTTTAACCTTTTATTCCTTTTTTCTTTTTTTTTTGGAGAGAGAAATTGGTGTTGACTGTGAGACTCGTTTTACCAGGAGCAGCATTTCTTGTGTTTACAGTGACCCTCTGGATTTCTTTCATAAAAGTGAGCCTCTCTCCGCGCGCCGCACTTTTATGTATCAAGGTCACGATGGCAAATAAGAGTAAGGACAAGGACGGGGAGGAAGGATCGGGTGGTTTAACCCTTTTGGGGGAATGGTACAGCGATGGATGGCTAGGGTAAAGGGATAAAGCTTTCCCTTTACTCGCGTATGTCATTATTTT
This sequence comes from Cancer borealis, assembly GCA_036785275.1. Classification (NCBI taxonomy): domain Eukaryota; kingdom Metazoa; phylum Arthropoda; class Malacostraca; order Decapoda; family Cancridae; genus Cancer; species Cancer borealis. Next base: position 11,020 of record JAXIVD010000565.1, on the reverse strand, counting down.
TTTATCTTTTTTTGTTAGTGTGTGTGTGTGGGTGGGTGTGTGGATGTGGGTGGGTGTGTGTGTGGGGATGGGTGGGTGGGTGTGGATATGGGCAGGATTTTTTACTCTGAATTTTGGATGTTCTAGTTGTCTTTTTTTCTTCTTTTTACCTGTTGGCTGTTGGTTGTGTGCTGTGATCCATTCTACTACTGTGTCGTGTTTGTTATTTTCTTCTTTTTTTTTTCTTCTTTTTTTCCTTTCTACAGTGTGTTGTTTTGTGTCATTGTGTTGTTGGTTTTGGTTGTTTTGTTTTGTCTTGTTGTGTACTGTGCTCTTCTTTTTGTTGTGTATAACAAAACCTTTTAGTATTTTATCTTCTTATCTTGTTTGTTTTGTGTTTCTTTTTTATTACTTAGCGTTGTTTTTTTGTTGCTCTGCTTTAAAATATATGTCGCCAAATGTCACCGTGTCTCCTTCATCACTTTCTTCTTGGTAGAAGTTTCCAAATAAATTTCAGTCATATCTTCTTTAAGCTCGAGACTTTTAAGCAAGTTTTAAGTATAAGAGCAAAAGGTGGCTGTAAGAATCTCGAGGTGCACATGTTGTTTTTTCTTTTTCTTTTAATGTTATAAAATCACTCTTGAAAGAATTGCGTTTTCATATCATTATTCACTGGTATAGTTATGCTCCGTTGTTGTTGTACATTGGTGATATTATATTGGAAATGATACACAAAATACATACAAAAAGGAGGACCACCGTCTCGGTAGGAAAATGGAATACAGTGATTACAGTTTTTCTAAGTTTGGTTGCAAGATTAGCAAAGTGATTCATCTGGAAAGATTAATGTTACTTGGCTGTGTAAGTCACCAGGCTGGTCTGTGGCAAAGCTGTGGTGCATTAGGAGTGACTGTTGAAGGAAAGGAAGAACGCAATATATATATATATATATATATATATATATATATATATATATATATATATATATATATATATATATATATATATATACACATATATATGTATGTATATATATATTTTTTTCTTTTTTTTATTACATTATGTACCTTTGGCGTAGGTAGGCATTGATGGAGGCTTTTTTTTTTTCTATCGAGAGAGAAAAAAAATTATATTGATAAATCAAACCACACGGACCCCTGAGTTCATACTAGGTGGTCTGTCCTTATCCTAAAAAAAAAATAAAATAAAATAAATAAATAAATATAATTTTTTTTTTTAAGTAGGATGTTGCTTAAACGTATCCTAATTTGAGATGTTTATCAAACTTTAATTTAAATGAATTGATTGAAGTATACTGTGCTACGGAAGATGGAAGCTTATTTCACTCACAATATCGTTAGTGAAGAAGAATTTTGTACAGTCCAGTTGTACCTGTCTACATCTCAATTTAATTAGAAATTTAATTAGAAATATATATATATATATATATATATATATATATATATATATATATATATATATATATATATATATTGGATAAATTACTGACTCAAATATCAAATGCAGGTTTTAAATGATTTTCAGTTGTAAGTTAAGGAAGGTATAAGCATCATGAGGAGCCTTATTCATAACAGCTAATTATTGATATGAGGTAATGCAGATCAAGTCAAGGGAATATTTGTGTCATGATAACAGTTGAAATGATAACACGTGTGTTTGTGCCACACTAACACACAAACACGTGTAACAGTTTGATCAAATGGAAGGAACACGTTGTGGACAGTTGTTAATAATTATACATATAAAGATCCAGGTAACGTAAGAATAACCAAGAATGAATGAAAATGTTGGCAGCTATTTTTGAACGTGCAACAGGAACTACACACATCTCCATGAATATAAGTTCACATTTTCTACTGCTAATTGATAATTGAATACGAGATTATATAATATTGTATGCAGTTTCTAAGCAGTGTCCCAGCATGTGCACTTCTGTTATTCTGTTTAGTTTTGAGCATCACGCATGTTTTATAGTTCTTATCGTTATGTTTCAAAAACATTCACATCTCCGTAAATAACTAGCAGCTATGTGTGTGTCAGTCACATCCCGACACGACAGGGGTCTCGCGTGGCCTTAGTGCACGGTTGTGTTTCTAATTAATGTCTCAAGAATGTAATGTTAAAATACGTTGAACAATCTTATTAACTGAAACTAAGGCAAGTGGCTTTTTAGTTTAGGTTGGATCACGTAGCTGCAAACACTCCTTCAGGTGACGTTACTAAGAGAACACATTTTGAAGATAGACGCTTAGGACATGTCATGACGAAGCCACTTAAGATAAACGAGACGAATTATTCCTCCGCAAGCTTTTTTTACTGTTAGGGAGATAAACATGGTGCAGTGTCCTTGTAGTTGGAGTCTTGTCTTGCAATATTAAGGTGATGAAGCTACACACCCGAGAGAGTTGTTACTGCGTCCATGTTTAGTATTTGGTGGAAGGATGCATAAGGAGAGCGTCACGTGCCCGTTTGTGTTGTACTGTTTCAACAAAGAAATGCACCCTTCATCTGTTTTGCTCGAATTCGTTTCATAAAAGTCCGTATTTTGTTTTACTGAACCCAGCATATCGTTATTTTTTCATATATGTTTGTACAAGTGCAGCCATCCGGCATCACTTTACGCAAACAAATCTCCCACTATTTTCAGCAACGCTTGGTGGGGCGGGCGAGGGCGATTTTGTTTATAGTAAGCTTAGTAATGGCAGAAAGTATATTTTTGCTGAGAATCGGCTTTCTGTGATGCTCTCTTTAGACGGGGATTCGTAGGCTGCACTGCAGACATCACAGGGAAAAGGACTGTCACACGAGGGGTATATATCTCCTTTGACTGTCAAACCTTCAACAAAATTTGCTGAAACATGTTGGTGCTAGTGACGTCATGTCCGTTAAAAACAACTATTTTTTTATGTTTAGGCCTCATGTGTACCATCACCCTATCTTGATTGGACGTTGGCGGTCAGCCTCAGCCCGCGCTGGTGCAGGCGTGCGTCTGCAGGGAAGCTTTTGCCACCACCTGGTGCTCCACTTGACTAAAGTCGTAATTAAATATAATGTGCTTAGAACACATGTGGGTAATTTTACGTTACGTGACAAATAACACAAAAATCAGACTCACCAGTGGGACATATAAATGCAGGAATCCTCACCTACCACCTACTGTACTGTACCTCCACACACTGACCAGTCAACCACTGCAGATTTGCTTCAGTGAAATTGTTTTGAAAATAATATATGCTTGATTGTCTCATATCATTCAAGAATTTTTGTTATATTTTCTTTGTATATATTTTACAGTATTAAGTACCCGGAGTAGACATGGAAGTGAGCTAAAAATACAAAGCACCGGCGTTGGTGTTCTCAGCAAGTTGGTTGTGTGGTCCCTGATCAGCCTTTGTCTGCTCTGCATTTTTTTTTCTGTTCTAAAATACTCGTTTTAATAGAAAACGTTGCCTAAGGTCCATTATTTGACTCCTCCTTAGTCCTATAACACCTGCCTCGTCGTTGGCTTATGGATGACTGCTCCTTATATCTGACGTGTGTCATGTAGTTGTATGTCATTTTTCATCCTTCCGTGAACGTGCAGAAGGAAATTTTGCTGTTTTGCACACATCTTGTATTTGTAATTCTCAAGGTAGATTGAGGTCCCAGGCTAGCTTGTACTTAGATTTAAAAGCCACTGAAAAAAATATTAATACAGGAGCTATTTACAGCGTAAAAATAAGCACTCAAAGCGATAACAACAACACCGCAACAGATGTTTCAATAAAAAAAAATGGTTACATGGCAGCTTCTGTGACATCCTCTGATCTTTACGTCTGGTGATCTTCAATACTCTTTTGATGTTATTTGTACGATGATAGATATGTTCGTAATTAGATGAAATACTTGAATGATGCTTTGATATCAAACTAATTTTTTTAATCAGCATTACTAAAGATGAGTAAGGTACACGATGCATGAGCCAGAGTTGTTCACGTGTTGGCGGAGTGACCATGATAACCCATGTCCTGCCATTGGTCGGAAATCATCACTATCATCTTAGTTATAACCTCGGCGGAGTGTAGGTGTAAGATGACCCTTAAAAAGACAATACCGCTATTAACATCACCACACACTGCGCCTTCCACCCATCCCAGCATAACACAGCACACGGGAAGAAAGGACATTGAGGTGGATTGACCCTAACACAGAACCACACCCTCGTAGCAGGAGATGAGGTTATCTAGTTCTTCCTTCTCACAATGCATTATTCTCTTCCTTTAGGTGTAATAAATTTAACTCTGAACTTTCCAGCAAAACCTAACATAACAGGAATTATACTATCGTACCTTTATTTCTCGTACCATATCGATGCATCTGTACTGGAATACGTGATTTCCTTTCTTCTACTTGTGAGGTCAGCAGAGACTCCGTAACGTTTCTTCCTGTAACGAGAGTGTGGATAATTGACAAGATTCGTCCTTAGCATGTCTGATGATGTCTGATGCCGGAGTCCAGAGCCGCGTGGGTAAGTAGGCGCCCGTCGTGGACAAAGAGTGTGGTTTATGCAGCAAGCTTTTACCGTCCACGGGAATAATCGCGGGCTAAAAGCGGTACAAATTGAATGACGATGGTACAGTACAATCGGCCGCAGTTATCGTTAATTTTAAGTGTTGATTCATCGGTGTGTGCGTTCGAGGGGGAGGTAACACACACACACACACACACACACACACACACACACACACACACACACACACACACACACACACACACACACACACACACACACACACACACACACACACACACATATACACAATCTCTCTCTCTCTCTCTCTCTCTCTCTCTCTCTCTCTCTCTCTCTCTCTCTCTCTCTCTCTCTCTCTCTCTCTCTCTCTCTCTCTCTCTCTCTCTCTCTCTTCTTTAACTCCTTCAGTTTTCCGCTCTTCCCTCGTCCTGAAGTTGGTTATGATGTTATTAATCCCTGTAATCGAGTGTTGTTTTTTATCGTTCCCTGACTAACTTTCCTTCTTTACCGCCGCTTTTCATAGGAAATTATCAGCACCTCACCTGCTGTACTGAAATATATAGTGATTTCTGCTACCACTGATGCTTGTGTCATGCTTGTCAATGTGCAGTGGGAAAAGGTTCTGAATCGCTGATGAACTGATGTGGATTAACCCGTGAGAGGCAAATATAAGCGATAATAATATATAAGTGTAACCGACTGGGAGCAAATTATAGACCAGCAAGCACTAAATATATATGGTTTTGTCTGCCTGCTGCTTTCCGTGTTACCATAATCGCGTTTCTACAGCTGATTATAAGACGTAGGAGTAAAATTATCATCCGTAACAGAGTTTTGATCATCAGGAACATATATAAGTTTTTTATGAGCTGTTTAAACATTCCAAGGGTGTTAATAAGGACTGAAATATCGTACAAGTTACTGATAGATTTAAAAGAGAAAGAAAATGATGGAGAATGGTAGACTAAAAAGATGCATACACGAATAACTGTATGATAGAGAAGTATGTAAAGCGAGCGATACAATAAACATAGATAGAAAAGAAGATCAGAGAGAAAGAGTGACTAAAGAATAGAGGCAATATTTGAAAAAAAGATGAAAGATGAAAAAGGGAGGGAATCCATCGAAGGGAAGGGCCAAGACGAGAAGGGTGAAGTGAAAGATAAAAGAAAAAAAAAGAACGACTGCAACGAGAAAGAAATACCAAGAAAAAGATTATAAGAAGAACAGTGAGACGAGGAAGGGAATCTGAGGGATGAATATGACAGAAAGAAAGAAATCCGAACGAGGGAAAGGAATGTGATGTATTGTGTGAGAAATAGAAGATGAAAGGAGGAAGGAGGAGAATAAAAGATAATTATAAAAAAAATGTGGGTAAAATCATTAAAGTGATCTAATGAGAGAGAGAGAGAGAGAGAGAGAGAGAGAGAGAGAGAGAGAGAGAGAGAGAGAGAGAGAGAGAGAGAGAGAGAGAGAGAGAGAGAGAGAGAGAGAGAGAGAGAGAGAGAGAGAGAGAGAGAGAGAGAGAGAGAGAGAGAGAGAGAATCACAATTTAAAAAAAATTGTCCATTCCCATGATTACTACCACTACCACTACTACGTTTTCCTCCTCCTCCTCCTCCTCCTCCTCCTCCTCCTCCTCCTCCTCCTGATGTTTATTTTTTCCTTCTTCTTTGTCTTCTCTTTTTTTTTTTTTTCCAATTATTTTTTCTTCTTTTTCTTTCTTTTCCTTTCAATTTTCTTGCTGTTGTTCTTGCTCCTTTTTTTTTTTATAATTTATTTTATTTACCTTGTTATTTCTGTTCTCTTCCTTTTTTCTGCACTTCCTCCTCATTCTTCTCATGGTTATCCTTCTCTTACTTCTCCTCTTAGTCTTACTCCTCCTGTTCCTCTTCTTCCTCCTTCCTACTCTTCTTTCACTCTTTTCTTCTCCTCCTCCTCCTCCTCCTCTGCTGCACTCTCCTCTTTTGCATATTAAATCTTTTTTGAAAGGTCCTCAGTTTATGATTTTTAAAACTCTACGTAGAGCTCGAGTATAAAAATTATGAAAACCATGTATTCCATAAAAACAAAAAAAAAAGGTCTTATCTCGACCGTCAGTTTCATGTCCTACATTCCTGTATTCCACTACCACCAACACTTTCTCCTCCTCCTCCTTTTCATCCTCCTCCTCCTACACCACAACACTACCACAACGCCACCACAACGCCACCACCACCACCACCACCACCACCATCGCCGCCGCCGTCTCCTCAACTCAACTCAACGTTTCGCAGGGATTCGTTGGTCCTTCCTCCTCCTAACTAGTGGCTCTGTGCTGCTCTCCTTCCTTTCCTTCCATTCCCTTCACTTCCCTTCCATTCCCTTCCCTTCCCTTCCCTTCCCTTCCCATCCCATCCCATCCCATCCCATCCCATCCCATCCCAGCCTATCCCATCCCATTTCATCCTATCCCATCCTTTTACTTCCCTTCCCTTCCTTTGCTTTCTATTCTCTTCCCTTCCCTTCCCATCCTTTCCTTACCCTTTCTTTGCTCTCCATTCCCTTCCCTTCCCTTACCATTCCATTCCTTTTCTTCTCTTCCCATCCCTTTTCTTCCCTTCCCTTCCCTTCCCTTCCCTTCCCTTCCCTTCCCTTCCCTTCCCTTCCGTTCCCTTCCGTTCCCTTCCCTTCCCTTCCCTTCCCTTCCCTTCCCTTCCCTTCCCTTCCCTTCCCTTCCCTTCCCTTCCCTTCCTTTCCCTTCCCTTCCCTTCCCTTCCCTTCCCTTCCAACACCCACACGAGTGAAGTGAGGACGCACATTTTTGTCACGCAAAGCTTCACACTCACTATTCGTGCTTTTTTCTTCTTCCATTTTTGTTGTTGTTGTTGTCTGCCTTACCTGTTCTTCTTTTGTGTCTCTTGTGTTCCTCCATCTGGTTATTCTATTTTCTTTCTTTTGATAAGAGAATTTCAAGAGGTCGGCAATTTTTTTTCTTTGTGTGCCTTTGTGTCGCTCCATCTTTCTCTATGCTTCTTTATTTCTCTTTTTGTTTTTGTTCTCTCTCTCTCTCTATATCTATCTATCTATCTATCTATCTATCTATCTATCTATCTATCTATCTATCTATCTATCTATCTATCTATCTCTCTCAGGTGCACTGTTATGCCTTTTTTCATAAGTTACTTTACCTTCCACAGGTGAGGGTGACGGATGCAGACACTTTTTGGAACAGTGTGGTGAGTACATATTCAACATTGTTTGTTTATGCTTTTGAATTTCTCTCTATCTCTATTTTCGTTCTCTTTCTCTTTTTCTCTTGCGGTATGTGTGTGTACGAGAGAAAAAAAAGAAAAAAAAGAGAAAGAAAGAGAAATACACCAGACTGGGGGAGGCGTGTCTTTGAGGAGTTAGCAAGGGGAAAATAAACAGTTAATTTTCGTTGTTTCCACCACAAGATTTACCGCCACGAAAATGTTGCTTGGATAGGATGCAGCGTTGGGCGTTGTGCGTACCTTCCTTCCTGCTCCACCTGATTCACCTTCTTCCACACGTTCATCTAATCCACCACATCACTGAATTAACCACACTTAACACTTCACTGCCATGTTATGTATCTCAACACCGCTACACTACCTGTTTATCACGCTAATATAAGCAACACCTGTGCATTTTCAACATCCACACACTAGTTTACCACACAGGGCAACACAACACACTATCCGTCAAGATAAGACTCCATAGTTAGAACAGTAAGTAAGGATCACTATACACGTGTAAACTGTAGTGTGGTTAGACCTGTGTAAGAGTAGAGTCCAGGGGAGTAATTCAAGGCTGTTCTGGATCCCACACTGCATGGTGTCACGGGCTCTTTCCCTGACAAAATGGAGTAGGTGATCAGAGGGGATGAACTCAGCCTCACTCACATCCATGAAGACTTGATCCTGAATGTAAAGGGATGGAAAGAACACCTGTGACGGTAAATGGCTCGTCAGGTGCTCAGGTGACTCATTAACAAGTTGTAGGATTGGCAATTAGACTTATTTGTGGAAGTTGAATTAGGTGAAAATTTCAGATGTATTTTCATATTGTTTGTATAAGGTAACTGGATGTAGGCGGATGTGGATGTTGCTCAGTAAGCGCATCCCACGCCTGTCAGAGATAAACGGAAAAGCTTGTTACGCTAGAATATGGGTTGAGTTTTAACATTTTATCTAGCGTGCATCGTTAGTTTGTGTGTTGTGCTGAGGGTGCAACCCGCCATGGAAAGGGTAAAAGGAGAACTCGTGCAACCCGTCTTGGTCCTCTTGACAAATTGCTACAAGGGAAGCCACGGCAGGAAACACGTACGAATCTAACGCCAACCTCATGACTGCGAGGTCAAGGCCTTAAACTCAACGAAATAACCATTGTAGAGGAAGGTGGGGATGTTTGCTCTTCTGTGTTGAATCACGATTGAGGAATGAAAAACTATAAAGAATCTAATAAGTTCAGCATGACTTAGTATCTATATACACCAGTATGAAACTTTCCCTCATAATCCTGAACTTAGTATCAGAACATGGTAGGATTTCAGAAATATTTGATCATCCATTGCGTTCGAAAGTTGGGTGTAAAGTTGTAGAAAAAAAAGTAACGCTTCTGACGGGATTTAACACATGGCAGTTAATTGCCTATCCTAAAGGGGAGTACTCACTCATCAAAGACTGTATTAGCCGCTCTATGGAGGTTACATGCATACTTCGGTTCAGCCTGACGGAGCAATCACGGGTATTACACATGGTCAGGCTATTGATGCCTCGTTACTCTGCGAAGGTACTTGTTACCAAAAAGTATCAGTTTACTGCTTCGCATTGCTATTCAAGTGTATGGTGACTACGAAATCAGAATCCTTGTCGTTCACAGATGGAGAGAGCGCCATTTTTTCGTAACATCATAACATCAAAGAACATGGAACATTTTCGGCGGACTTATTAACGAGAACCACAATTGTTATAAACTACGTTAAGCTGTATAATTTTCCAAGATCTATTTTTTTCCCCGCCAGACGCATGAACAGACAGTATTGATTCATCCATCAAACCTTCACACACCTGAACCACGGTCTTATTTTACGAGATCGTGGGACCCAATAAGTTCGATTCCTCATGTAGTTCCTGGAAATCAATCACCAGGACCTCCACTGTCACCGCGAAATTATAGTCAGTGAATATTGTCTGTTATGCGACGTCCAGCACATCAATAAGTGTTCAAAGCGATATTTCAGGGACTCGCCTTTATCTTACTTTTAGATTAAGAGGAGATAAGACAGACATTTCCGCAATTCACAGCTTACTCAGTCCTGGAGGTCAAGTATCAACTCAAAATATATTCCTGGAATCTCACAAAATCATAGAGGATCAGATGCCACCAGAACAGAATCAAGTATTTTCTTGATATTGATATAGACTGTAAGCATTACGTCCTGCAACTGAGCTCGGCGTTTCACAAGGACGCAGTGTTGGTTTATGATCCGTTACGGACTCAATGACTGCTCAGTAATCCGGACTGCTAAGGTCTGAGAAGCTATAGCGGAGAACCTGGAAGTCACATCAGCAATAATTGGGCGGACACGGCACACTGAGCAGAGTAATACTATTATTGTCGTGTTAGGCGTGTTTGTCCCATTTCACTTTCCAGATGGGGACGAACAGACGCCAGTCCATGTACGTACTGACGGTCATACCTCCATTAAAACTACACGACGCCTATACACCAGAGCCTCACTTCTGCCTTGCAACGCCTCTCTGCACCATTAAGAACACTACGGCTTCTTCAGGTTATTATTATCACCATCATCATTTTCATAGTTTTTAGTGTCAACATTTTGGTCGTCGTTGTCATGAGGTCTGGTTTTTTTTATTTTATATATATTTTTTTGGTAGAATATGTTTGTTCCATTCTGATTGATGATGTCACCCAGAAAACTAATTGCTATTGTTACCATCATCATCATTATTATTTTTCATTATTGTCATCTTTTTGTTGTTATCTCATAATCATTGTCGTTGTCATTTTCGGTAGCATGGTTAGCATTGTCATTATTGTAATCATCATCATCATCATCATATCATCCTAATATCATCATTATCATCATTATTATCATCATCATTATCATCATCATTATCATCAACAATATCATTATCATCATCATCATCATCATCATCATCATCATCATCATCATCATCTCATCATCATCATCATCATCATTCTTTAACTTTAGAAGATTATGTTAAGATTGTTTCATGAATTCCAATTAAATGTAAATTCTTGGAACAGTTTTGCAGAGAGAGAGAGAGAGAGAGAGAGAGAGAGAGAGATGAGAGAGAGAGAGAGAGAGAGAGAGAGAGAAGAGAGAGAGAGAGAGAGAGAGAGAGAGAGAGAGAGAGAGAGAGAGAGAAAAAAAAAAAAAGAAACATTGAGGGAAGAGCAAGAACAATATAACGAAGACAGACAAGTAGAAATAAAAATAGATCCACAACATAAACGTAG